>JAZHYW010047663.1:0-22281 GCA_037355805.1 Ixodes ricinus | reverse complement strand
GAAGGGTTTTCGTGAAAACAGAGCTTTCTAATGCTAAGGCACTAAAAGTCAAACCATGACATTGTCATCAATACAATGTCCAAAGCTAGGATGTCGTAGAAATGTCAGGTGTGGTACTGGCAGCTACCTGTCCAATATGGTTGTATGTAAATTGTACCAGAATACCAGAAGGATAAAATAATTAACACAGTGTGGCAGAGCTTGGAGGAACACGCAAGCAGATGTAACTGCTTGCGTGTTCCTGCAGCAAGTGTGAATTGATGACTCCGTTTATCACCTTAGAGAAAAACATCCAAACCCGCAGCGTTTTTTTTTTTTTGCGCAACGAATCTAACTTCACTCCTCTGAATATTCTTTCCTGTCTGAATTAATGATTAGGTTGAAGGTATCTATCGTACACGCGGATTATTTTTCTGTACGTCCTCAATTGTGCCTGTATTAGTTCATCCAATACAATTCCAGACAACCGAGCCGTCTCCGGCGCGAAAATGTACAAGTGAATAAAAAAAGCTAAAAAACAAAAAAAATGGTTAAAAAAAGTGAAAGACGTTTACGATCCCTTATAACGACGAATTGGAGCGCAGCTCTTGAGGAGGAGGAGGGGAAGGTACGGAGAGGAAGCTATGCCCCTCATTCTCTCCTGCTCGCCTCCCATTTAGGAGAATTTTTTCCGCTATATTTAACGGGGAATGTTTCTGCTAAATTTAGCGGAAAAATGTTTTCCACTAAATTTAGCAGGGAATTTTTTCCGCTAAATTCAGCGGGAAAATTTATTCCGCTAAATTTAGCGGGAAAATTGTTTTCCGCTAAATTTAGTGGGTAATTTTTCCGCTAAAATTAGTGGGAATTTCTCCGCTAAATTTAGCGAGGACATTTTTCCGCGAAATCTAGCGGGGAAATTTTTCTGTTAAATTTAGCGGCAAATTTTTTCCGCTAAATTTAGCGGGGCAATTTACCCATAATGGACCGCGCGGTTACGCCGACGCCGACGCCGACGACGACGCCGCTCATGCCGGAAACGGGCGCCTAAGAGCTGCGCTGTAAAATCCACTTGTATAACTTCTAATGGCACCGATAACTCTAACATGCATTCGTAACTAAAGTAACGTATTAATTGGGATTCGCCGCGGCATCCACATGAGTTCTAGATCGCGGATAAGTTTAACACGAGTAATAACTATGCAACAAATTCATAAGAAAAGCTAAAAACTTCTGCTTTCTGAGAAGGACATCACATTCTTTTGATCCATAGAAAGGACGTTATTTGGAGAACACCACGCCGAGATAAAATCCAGACCGTTCAGGCAAGTCCCTGCTGCTCTGGAGCTCCGCAGCCGACTTGGCCTACAAACTATGTCAAACGCCCTTACCATGACACTTCAAAATTAACTGTTGGACTAGTTGGCTACACATTGTATAAAAATTTAAAAGCGCAAACACCAAGGAAAAGAAGAGGGGACAGCACAGAGCGCTTAATCCAAATGGAAGTTTAATGCATTCCCCGAGGAAGACATAAAAGAAGAATTAGCCATGTGAAGGTAAAAAAGAAGAAAAATTATTGTTATAGTTTATAGATGCATTAAAAAATTTAAACAAAATCTGACTTCACCTCTTGACCCTAGCGAAATAATTTCGAAGTGTAAACAAAATCAGCAGGTCAAAGATAAGGTTAGAAAACATTAAAGCGACCCGCGTTAAGAAAAAAATGTCGAGGTATCTCATCTCTTTCTCGGACGACGCTATTGATGGTGCGCTTATCCAAGCTCCTCCGTGAGACAATATGGTTTTCGCTTCATAGAGTTCTCTGGAACTTTTTTTTTATGGTAATGCTTGAGGATCTTAGTCTGTTAGAATATGGGTGTGCAGTGGCAGTCTCGGACATGTATGGCGAGATGTTCCGATGGTGATGATTTCACCATCATCACCATCGAAATTATTTCGCTAGTGTCAAGGGGTGAAGTCAGATTTTGTTTAAATTTTTTAATGCATCTATAAACTATAACAATAATTTTTCTTCTTCTTTTTACCTTCACACCGCTAATTCTTCTTTTAGGTCTTCCTCGGGGAATGCATTAAACTCCCAGTTGGAGTAAGCGCTCTGTCCTGTCCCCTCTTCTCTTCCTTGGTGTATGCGCTTTTGAATATTTATACCATGACACTTCCTAGTCCCAGGTCAACTGCGGGACAGCTAAACGCACCACCAATCATTTGCCCCGCGTCTTTCGCCAGAGAGACCCCAAAATATTCTCCGAAGCTGGTGATGACGATGTTGAAGACTGGCTGGACTCATATGACAGGGCTAGTCGTCACAACAAATGGGATGATAAAGCCCTGTAAACTAACGTCATGTTCTACCTCCCTGATGACGCCAACTTGTTGTTTAGAAACCATTAAACTCGTTGCCAACAGGGACTGACTTCAGCACAAAAAAGGTCTTCGGCAGAACCGCCATCCGCAAATTAACTGCCGAACGCAAGCTGGTGATTAGGGTGCAACAGCCTGAAGAATCATTTAGGGCATATATCGAGGATAGCCTTAAGCTCTCCCGAAGTGTTGACCCCGAAATGGCCGACTAAAAAAAAGTTAACCGCTTCCTCAATGGCATTAGTGAGGACGCTTTTCAACTCCTGGCGAGACAACATGCATAGGCAGAAGACAAAATCATCGGAGCCTTACAGATATATCAACAGATACGACATCAAAAGACTTCGAAATTCAACTAGAGTCCCGCATCTTACTGAAGTTTCAAGTCTCACATCACTCGACGATTCAATCACCAAAAGTAGCACCCTCCAGAGCATCATCCTTGAAGCAGTGGGCGAAAAGGTAGCTCTAGTTCTGGGCAACATGACCACTATCCCCACTCTCACGTGGTGCCAACTTCCTACCCATGTCGAACATTCGAACCCTTATTCAAGACAATCAGGCCACTGTGGTTGGTAGCGTCTCATCACTTACCCAACCTGTTTGGGAAACATACTCGGAGATACTTAGACGACCAGGCCTCTACACACCTATTCTGCCTAACGCCAAACACAGCGCTGTGTTTGTCCAGTCCTTTCCTTCGTGTCCTTCTTTTTCTGTGTTCAGCTGACCCGATTGCCAACTGCACAGTATCGTACGACTTTCCTCCCATTACAAGGACCATGAAGGGATCCTGTCAGTCGCCTTATTTGCTTGAGCTGCTGCATCACAGGCCACATCCACTGGTCTCCACTATATGGGGGCTGGATGGCGCATAGCTGCTCTCCGAGCCTGGCGCAAGTGAAGACACCGGATGTTCGATGCTTGTCCCGGAAGTCGGGCGTGTGCTGGGCTTCCCCGTGCATTCAGACAATATTTTTGTTCATGTTTTTTTGTGTCCTTGATTTGGTTTTAATACTCCCGTCCTAAATCAAATCCTGAGAATACGGCATTTGATCAAATGTGCGTATGCACATTTGATCAAATGCCGTATTCTCAAGATTCCGCCATGTCAACTAGAATCTCAAAATTTTCACAACGAAGGGCATCCCAGGAGACTTCTCGGGTCCGCATGCGCTGTTACTCCGCAACAAGCAGGCTCTCTTGGGATGACAATAGAAAATCCAGCGCCCTGAACGCTGTTCGATTCAGCTCTCGGAAGAGTTAAAAAGCCTGTCAAGTGCTTACTTCCGGGACAAGCCGCTTACTTCCGGTGGCTTCATACCTGTCTGCTCAATGCGCCATCCAGCCCCCTATAGTGGAGATCAGTGGCCGCATCACTCGCTTTTACAGACGTCGCCAAAGTGACTATAATGTTCCGTATCGGTCGTACCAACGGTCCCTCCAGACATCTAATTACATAGCACCATCGCCTTAAGCGGACTACCTCGACAACCCTCATCAGTCTGATCGGTTCCGTTCTTTGTCACCACGTCGAAGATCATCGTCCCCCATGATCCCCGGGGCAAACTCCAGTTCAATGGGAAATTAATGCTTGTCGTTCCGGAGAAAAGAACTGCAATATCACCGACGATAGAAATCCTTCATTTCCCTCACAGCATGAAGGACGTAAGCACTGAAGGTTATCCCGTACAAGTCTTAGTGGACACCGGTGCTACAGTTTCCGTAATTCGAATTGATTGCTGCCAAAAAGTGAACAGAGTGCCCACACCTTTTCCATATTATATACTTCAGACTGCCTCTAAGCAGAATTTTAAGGCTGTTTCACATGCTCCGATTCTCGTCCGAAATCGCTGTGATTTCCAGTAAATGTGCGATTAAAATCACAGTCGCACTGTCGCAGCGGCTCTGCAAGTGGTTTACACCAAGTCGGTATTTTGTCGCAGAGTCGGTGCGATGGCTTTCTCGTGAACCAATAGCGAGCCTTGCGGCCGCTCGTCACGTGAAAGCTTCCAGCCGTTCATTGCCCAGCTTTCGTCCGCGATAACTGCGTATTCGAAAATAAATTTGTGCACCTAAAACCTTGTGATTAAATTCTTAATTATTACAACTTTCCAGTTGCATATTGTTTTCGTAAAACATTTGTGTCTATTAAGACGTTTTTGTTCTATTTTAGGCAAAGTCAAACTCGTCGCGTCCGTGTCCGCTGCAACTGCCCTTGAGTTGAAGGGCCGGCCGCCTTGACAAATCGCGCGGTTTTTGGACCATGTGAAACCAAACATTGCGATCGCATTCGCTGCGTCGGCTGTGGCACCGATTTGTTTCGCACAGTTGCTGCATTTTAAACAGGTTTTATATTGATGTCAAAATGTACTGCCCGTGTTTCTTTAGCTGAACTAGATTACGTAGTAGTATTTGTCGTCCTTTCATCCTGTTCACAAGAAGTAACGCTTGGTTTCAATCGTTTGGCTGCTGGTAACACTCTAACTGATTGTCCCTGGTCTAAAATTCAATTCTCGAAGATACTTTCCTTTCAAGAACCCCACACTGGCTTTGACCCAAGGTAGCTTATTACGGAGGAGGCCATCATTCCTACTTATTCATGCACTCCACTTGAGGTGGCGTTGATTCCTTCCATTGGAGGTGATGTTCTTATTTCACCATCAAAAACATGTTTCCTCAATTGAGAAGTACAAGTCCCACACAGCTTAGCTACATTCATAAACAAAGAAGTGTTTATCGTGGTCACTAATACGTCCTCAACTAATTCTGTTTTACCGTCGAGGCTTATTTAAAAACAGCAACCGTATCTCATACAGCTCCAATGAACTCTTTGTGCAAACGCACTGAGGATTCCGATAGCTCAATTTTATACACTACTAGTTATTCCCTCCTCCATGACACAATCGATTCAACTCTTCAGAATGACCAGAAACAGGAGCCTTACGCCATTCTACAACAGTATGAAAAATGCTTCCATATTTGTCCTTTTTTCTTCCACGTGTCACTTCCACCAAATGTCGTGTAGATGTCGGCCAGTCACCTTCATTAAGGCAGCGACCATACCATACGTGTGTCAACAGCTGAAAGGGACGTGATCAATGATCAGGTAAACGCTATGCTACAGAAAGGAATTATACGACCATAAGGAAGCTTTTGGGCGTCCCAGTTTTACTGGTTAAGAAACAAAAACAGAACTGTTCGGTTCTGTGTTGATTACCGCAATTTAAATTGTATACCATAAAGAGATGTATACCCCATGCCACGAATAGCTGACGCGGTGGGTTGTTTTGAAGGAACCATACATTTTTCAACCATCGATCTACTATCCGGTTATTGGCAGGTTCCTATAGGTGATATAGTTAAGGCTAAAACCGGAATTTTTGCACTCCTGATAAGCTATTGGAGCTGAACGTGATGCCTTTTGGGCTATGCAACGCACCGGCTACTTTCGAGAGGATGAAGGATAGCGTGCTTTGAGCAATTAGGCAGAAAACATGCTTATGCTACTTGGACGAAGTTGGTTTGTTTTCAGAACATTCAATGGGCACCTTACTAGATTACGCTCAGTTCGCTAACACAAAAACTGCCGTTTTTCTAGTACCCAATTTTTTATAGTTGATAACCTTGTTTCCCAAGATGGTATTTGCCCCGACCCAGAAAAAGTTCAAGCACTTACGAGAATTTCCTCTACCCAAAAATGTAAAAGATGTGCGGAGTTTTTAGACCTATGATCTTATTTTAGACGTTTCGTTCTTGGATTTGCATCCATCGCCTTGCACTTGTAGGCAAAACTTCGGAAGAACCAATCTTTAACCTGGACTAAAGATTGTGGAACTTCCTTGAGCAGTTAAAACGCGTCTTAACGTCTGACCCCATACCGGGGCACTTAAACAACACGACCCCACAGCGATTCACACTGACTCTAGCGGATTTGATTTGGGTGCAATGGCAGTTATACAAAAAGCCAGGTATGCGAACTACGTCGTTGCCTACGCCAGCAGGACCCTTTCGAAGGCAGAAAAGAACTACTACTCTACTACAGAGAAAGGGGCTCTTGCCGTCGTATGGGCTGCTTCTAAATTTCCCGTATTTGTTAGGACGCCACTTTGATGTAGTCACTGAGCATCACGCCCTATCTCGGCTGCCGACCCTTAAAGACCCTTCCGGTCGTGTTGGAGGATGGCCACACCGACTACAAGAGTACGTACAAATCCGGCAAGAAGCGTGGCGACGCTGACGGTTTATCCCGGTGCCCACTGCTCGACTTACCGTCACCCGATACATCGGACGTAGAAGACCCGCTCTTCACCTTGCTTTTTGGTATTAAGATCGTTATTCGCCAGCAATTTGTGGACTCGTTCATCAACCGTATTATAACTCACCTCAAAGGTCTAATTGCATCTTCGGACCATGCCTTCTTTCGGCGCGTTCAACATTTTCAGATCTGCGATGGTTTGGTTCATCGACGTAACTATCTGCCTGAGAGTAATCGATGGTTATCAGTAATCCCGCGACCACTCCGTGAAGAAATCCTACATTGCCTTTATTCTATTCCAAACAAGCGGACATGCCAGGGTTCTTAAGACAAATGTCAGGATTTCCCAGCGTTACTTTTGGCCGGGTCAATACCGCGGCGTACAGCGATTCGTTCAGACATTTCCCAACTGCCGAAACCGAAGCACCCTCCTCAGACCCTTCGCGCTTATTGCAACCTTGGCCTTCACCTGGACGGCCCTCACAACGAGTAGGGATTGATCTCATAGGACCCCTCTATTCCTCAGCTTTGGGGAACCGTTGGATCGTCGTGGCAATCGACCATACGACCAGATATGCGGCGACCTTCGCACTCCCACTGGCCACCACAACTGAGGTTGCTCATTTTTTCCTAAGTAATATATTACTGCGCCACGGAGCTCCGCAAACTTTACCAAATGATCGTGGACGCGTGTTCTTATCGACGTTTGCACAGAAACTGTTGACGGGCTGTAAAGTTGTTGATCGCACCACGTCTCCTTATCACCTCCCAAATAAACGGCCTGACCAAGAAGCTCAATCGAACGCTCATTGGCATGGTTGCGATGAATTATGGCTCAAGCCTGTCAAACTGGGACAAAGTTCTACTTTTTATAATATTGGATTTTTTCTTTGTATTTTTTCTCTTCGGTAGAACAGACTCGTGCACTCAAGATATGGTCTTACCATGCCGGTCGGATTTTACAGAACACCAGCCTGTCCCAGAAGTGGCCTCAAACGCAGAGGAATGTCGTCCATTAGTACGCCCGCGGACGACAAGCGTACAAGCGAACGAAAAACGCCGCTACGATTCTAAGCACAGACATCTCTTTCGCCCCTGGAGACTTGGTCTGACTTTCCCCTTCCACACCAACAAATCGGTCTATCTGAGAAACTTGTCGACAAATTCGACGGCCCATATTGTACTCTAGACCGCACCTCGCCGGTAACGATCTCGTGGAGCCATTGCAAGCTCCCACGGAAAAGCGCTGACTTGATCGCCACATCATATATACGTCACCCGACTAATAAAGCACTACCTACCGCAACATCCTACCTAACGCTTCGAAAGCGCCAGGGTGTCGCCTTTTTTCTGGGAGGGAGAAATGTCACGAATAATTTCTTCCACTGTCACCAGCATCATCGTCAGGACATCATTCATTATTTTTATCGGCAAACCATCGTAATTACGGAGCCCGAGATGCAGCCCGGATGATTCAAATCTGACCTGTGTCCCAGTGGTTGCAGTATTAAATACCCACAAAAGCTAAAGACCGACACGCGGCGCGACTCTGTTTACCAACACGGCCGGAAGGTCTCGCGTGCGCAGAAGCTATGTGGGCAAAAGCGGCCCGGCTTTCCGTGTTTTCGCCATTGCGCTGTGTGGCGTGCGCTTGTTGTTGACGTTGCAGAGACGCTTCAAGCTTTATTTGTGCGTCGTATATCTTGTCAACGTATGTCTTATGTTATGCCCGACTATTTGAGCTCGCTACCCGAGCCGGGACGGCAGCGGTATCGAGACGAACTGTTCGTGGACGGCGTTGCTCAAGACGGTCCATACGCCGTAAACAAGGACTGCTGGAGTTACGATATGAAGTTGCTGTCACTGACGCCGATGGCTCACGTCGTCGTTTATTTAGTTTCTTCGCCAAGCCAGTTCACGGCCGACATGGTGCAGGTGTACAGGTCACTCGAGGCCTACAATGACTTCAAGCCGCTATCCGCGCTGCCGGCGGGATCAGCACAGTGGACCAGCAGACTGTGGGTCTGCGGAAGTGTATTTAATAATTGATTAAATACATACAGCGTCCTTCAAGTCAAGGTATGCTATTTTTATTACCCTCATGATCGGCGCGACAAGGCACGACAAGCGGTCACGCATTTTTCCGTTCTGCCGCCGGTCTCCTTCCGCTTGGCAGGACGCGCGTAGCGAGCGGTGTTGTAGCCGTTACCGAAAAAAGTAACGAAATATGTCACTCGTTACTTGCATATACAAGAAACGCGTCACCGACCTACGTTACCTTGAAATAAAAGAAAAGCGTTAGCGTTAAAAAGTAACGCAGGTTACTTTTGCATTACTTTTACTTATAAATTACCAATAACAGTTCCTTTTTTTGCGACAGCGTTTTTTGACACTGGGACAAAGGGCGTAGCGTTTAGGGTGTTTCCGAAGTGGGACTTTTCGCATAGGGAAAAGACAGGCAAACTTTTGAAGGTAGGTGGAATGTAGTGCAATAATAATGACTTGGTGCCTATACTTGGTTTCAGCTTAATTCCAGACGCACCCCAAGCTACGTGCTAATGGGACCAATGAAGCAGAGTGAAAAGAGCGAGTCATTGGGTCTTTCTTGTTTATGATTGGTTCAGCGATGGTAGAACACGTACAGAAACATGACGAACACCATGATGGTGTGTTTTTGACTCTGTCGATTGGTTCCATCAGCTCGTAGCGTCGGCTACGTCTGGGCTGAAGGTAAGACAAAGTATGAAATCACGAAAAAAAAAACTTCTTTCAGGTCTTGGGAAGAGTATGTAACCTGTAACATAACTAGTAGTACGCGCAATTCGAAATAAGTTGCGTAAGTACGTTCCCCGTTACTGCCTTGAAAAAGTAACGAGTACGTTATTACGTTACAGAAAAAAGAAACGCGTTACCGGCAACGCCGTTACTTGTAACGTGTTGCCGCCAACACTGGTAGCGAGCCACCGACAAGCGCTTGGCCGGTGCTTTGTGCGTGATCACCGTAAGAACAAAATCTGGGGGGTCTTGATCAGACGACGGTTTCCCTGTAGATAAGCCAGCCTTGGGACGGAGGATGAAATGGAAGCCATCCTTGCCTTCAAGAATATGCTTCCCGCACAAATGGTCGTCCGCGCGAGGCGACCACTCTTTTCGATCCACGGATATTATCCACCTTCTGCGCCTTTCAGAGTCAGCCGGGAACTTGGAAAACTCACTCCGCTACTTTAGCTGCACCTTTCGGAGCAATTAACGACTGCACAGCTATGCGGCATGCTGAAATGCTATGCCGCCTGTAAGAATCGACGAGGGCTCCACGGGTAGGCCGTTAGCACCAGGGAGACATGGCTGGTGGGAAAGCGTTGGTGTAAACACTTCCCCTGGCGAGAGACCTCGAGAGACAGGCGTACTTCACGACTTAAGGTTCGGAACGCGCGTTTTCTGCCGAGGAAATCGGAGCGTGCGTTTCGGGCCGGAGTACGCGGTGGCTCTGGCCGGCACCGTTTATACAGCGTGTTTACATCGGTGTAGTCTTTCTCGCCCGCGTGTGCGGGGGTCGCGGCAGAACGGCAACGTCAGACCACGTCTGGCAGAATGAATGACTGGATGGCTCACTTAGTCGGCGCTATCCACACCGGGGTCGGTTGCCCGCTTCGCCTTGCGAGAAATGGTTTTGCTTGCTTCCGAACCAGCCCGACCTTTGGCCGTGAGATGTACGCAGAGCGTGGGTTCTCACGCGGGAATATAAGAAATCGCCACACGGTGAGAAAGTCAGCCGATTGGTTGTGGCCTTTCGTCCAGTGGGAAACGCCTGTCTGACAACGCGTCGAGGATTTGCCAGTCCACTAAAAGGGGACGGACCAACAAGTGACTTTGAGGGGAAACTCAGCAAGTGAGTTTAGTTTGTGCTGGGGCTCGAGAGCTGACGCTCCGGAATCGAGTCAGATCGTGGGATTCCGAGGGACTTTGTCCCCGTAATCGGGACGTAATCCCACGAGCCAGCCAACTCCCGAGCTTGGATGAGCTAGTACCCGACCACCTCCTTCCCAACCCTGTACAGGGGAAGTTATGATTTTGCAGTATTGTTTCTCTTTATATTTTCATTCGCTACAAAAGTAATAAATTGTTTATTGAAACGAAATTCCTAACTTAGTCGTCGACGGCCAAGGGAAGCAACTTCGTCTCCAGCGTGACCCGCCCTTCCCACAACGAAGTCCGTCACCACATCCGGACCTGGCAGCCCGGACGGCGCAAGGTGACCGAGCAAAAGAACCCGTACTGCACCCATGCTAAACGCGCGCCTTTTTGCCCACACCTCCCGGCTCCGGAGCGATCGCAGCGCCGCCGCAGCTCCATGACGTCAAGCCCGTGTGTCGGTCTATACAATATTTTTATGTTCAAGGCCAGAACCGTTCCTCACAAATATCTGGATTACGGGAACATAGTTTCGCCGATTACGTTTTGAACGACTGCGGATAACTCAATAACTCACACACATTCCAATAAACAAATGCCATCTTATGGAAAAAAATATACTCAGTTTCAATAATCATGTTCGGCGGATATGTGTACCACGACGGCAAATGTAAAACTTGAAGGTTCTTTTTATTTTTTAGCTGCTTGTGCGGACAAGGCAGTTTCCACGCCACTTTTGATTGCCTCTCTGGTTGCCAGAGCTACACTCAGATAGTGAGATGAAATACCGGCAGTTTATTCCTTTCTAACTAAAGCTCCCGTTTCGTAACTCCAATTCAACCCAAAGGTAGCAACGCTTCCGATAAGCCCATCGGCATTCATGTAAAAAGATAACCAGGCATATCAAATCGCTAAGACCAAAGAATAATAATCTCGCAAAGTGCAATCTTGCTATTTAAACCCTTTCTCGGTCAGCCAGGTATTCGCCACCAATTATCCAATACCAGGATCATGTGTTGCGTAACAGCTCGTCCGGGTATAGAGCAGACGACGTGCAGCGGATATTGACGTCTTTAACATAAATTTGTTTAGCGTTTAAGTTGTTTCCGACTCATTTTTTATCTACCTAGATATGCCTCTTAACAAACATATCAACTGTTCATGATCCCAAAAATAAACATGTGAATGAAAGAATAAATAAATAAATAACTGGCCGTCGTTCATTCAGCGATGACGTTGACCCGGCGCCCTTCTTTTGTGTCCTCTCGAGCGTCTAAATGCAGATGTGTCGAGGGTAGCGTACATATCAGTGAACACGAGAATGGAAACCCATTAGCGGCGTCTCTGCTTTTTTGTGTTTCTGTGTTTTCGTCCTTCGCGGATAACCATAGGGATGTGTCTGCAACCACACGCAAAAAGTCACGACGTGCTGCTATACTCTATTACACCGTGCGGTGGACCACAGCTGACGGTACGAGACCTTCCAGATTAACGAGCGCTCTGAACGCATCACGTGATTGCTCGCGCCAACCGTTGCTGCGTCCCTTCCGAAGGACGTGGTACGCGCACGCGCCATTGGATTCCCTCCATGGCTCGTAGCGTCCCTTGCGGTCCATTGTACGGTGAAACGGAGCATAAAAAGTATGCCGACGTTGGCATTCGTTTCTGACCAGCTTTATCTACTCTCCGTAGAAAGAACGCATGGTGACACTGAAAATTATGGGAGCGTTGCCTGCTGGTAAGTGAAGATGAATGTGCCTATATTATTCAAGCAAAGAGTGAAGGCTGCTATGCTCTTAATAAAATGTACGTTAATGTAAAGACGCGCGGCAGTGCGAGGAACGCAGCCCATTGACGTAAATTATTCTGGCTTTTGCCCTACACACTGTGGGTGTCAAGCGCGAGTGGTACCTGGAGCAGGGTTAAGCTATTGTTTAGCGAATATGGGGAGCACGAAGGACACCGGTAAATAAAATAATGATACCGTCATACACATTCATTTGTGATGTGCGTGTTGTGTCTAGCGATTACAAATCATATGCATATGTTTTTTCTTTCACGTACATTTAGTGGGATTTAACGTGCTTTCAGCGAAACAGACTTAAGTCCCCTTCGAGTTCGATCCGGTCTAAGCGCCTCAAGTGTGACACTCCTGCCTTACGTAAGTCGACTGAGGAAAAATGAGGTGTTCTAACATATACTGGGTTCCTCTAGATTTAGGGCTGTTCGAAAAGTACGCCTTTTCAGTAGTCAAACCATTTTTCTGTACGGAATTGTAGCTTTGCTTCCGGTTCCCGCCAGCATTTGTACTATTTGTTTTCATATTTTATTTCTTTGTGGGGAAGGGGCGGGCGTTTTTTTTTAAATTATGATCTTGATCAGAAGCTTGGCTTGTGCTCATCACATGAAACCATATAGAAACACACACGGTCCACTAGCTGTCATTTAGGCTTCCGCGACTGCTGCTGGTGCCCAATCATCAAAGAACATAACACAAAAGGCCAAGAGATGACAGCGAGGGACCAGTTATGAAAACCGTGCTGTTTGTGTGGTTGATGCACTCACTAAAAACGCGCGCGGCAGTCGCAACTATCGCGCTTTTCAAAAAGCGCGCGCGTTTTTCTTGGCGTGTGTCCTGTGTGAACACACGCAGATGTGTCTGATATGTCCTGTGTGAATAGCTCTTATCGGCGACGTAAACTGCCGCGTAACAACATGATCCGAGTTGCACGTATGAGCGTCATTAAAGTCTGTGTTTAGCTGAAGCTCCCAAGTATCTAAACAACAAAATATGACTTGCAACATTAAATTTAAAAAAGAAGGAGAGGACACTTAAGTGTACTTTCTCTACGCGTGAATATCATCACATATTTGGAGGCTTCAAGTATGTTTTGTTTCTAAGATCTGAAGTCACGTTTTTGTTTTCTGGTTGTCAAGCTTCGGGGTATCGCAATCTCTACAAAACGTGTTGGTGTCGTGATCCCGTAGCAGGGAATTATGAGACTAGTTTCCACCTGATGTAATTACTTGACTTTCAAATGTGTCTTAGACCCCCTACTAAGCTAGAGGAAACCTCCAGCAAAATATAGGATGCCACGCGTTAGAGCCACCCGAGGTAACGCCGAATTGATCTACAGCCTGTCGAAAGCATCACACTTTCCCAAGAATGTAGCGATGAAGCTCGGGATGTTGTGTCAACGTTTTCAAAATGTGGGGTTACCGGGTAAAATGTTGTACGCGTTAAGGTGACTTTGTTTACGAGAGAACGTCACCGCTGTCAATAAAGTTAGGGGTGAGCAAGTTCCCTTCCTCCTCAGGGGGTGCTGCTGTAGCTAACGATCAGACTAGAGCACTTAATGTCACTGTGGTCGCTCACAAAATGAGAACAACAGGGCGTGTCTCTCGAACACCCAGCCTCCGGCGCCAGCTCTGTGCCTTCCGTCGTGCTTTGTCTGCGCGCGCTAAAGGCGCAAGAGTCGCCGAAGCGTTGTCGAAGATGGGAAGCTGGCGCTGGAGGAAGGACAACTTAAACTCTTCCCCACCGTTCTCGCCCTGCCGGTGGCTACAAAGAGAATACCGAAACGGTAGAGCTTCGTCTGTTTACCGCACCGGGACGCTGAGATCGATGGAACTCTTATGAAGGCCCGGTAGAATCGAATCAAAACCTGGCAACGGCGTGTTTTCTTTTGTGTTTGTTCGCGCTCTCCTCTTCATAGATGGCAGCACTAACATTCATGTTATTTCATTTCATTTCATTTATTATGTCTCTCAGGGCCCGAAGGCAAATTAAATTACTCTCTGAGGTAGTTAGCAATATATTGATTACATTTTGAAGTAGGCAATTTATTAATGTAGGGTGGTTATGGTAATAGAGACAGTGGGGTATTTCGGGAAGATTCGAGTATATTTCATTGCGCATACAAAACTATGGTCGACTTTTCGGGACACGGGGGCCTAGTTCCAGGTTTTCGCGCCACGGGGCGCATCTATAGGGTGTCCCAAGTCACCAGGCTCAAAGGAGAATGGGCCGTAAAAATCGACGCCTGCACGTAGCAATCTGAACTTTTCGTCAAGGGTGTATTTCACAGGTCGGTTTTGTCTTGTAAAATTACAAAGCGTAGTTCCCTTTCTGTAAAAAATAGGGCCAAAACAATTGCCAGGGTCTACGGCGGGCGGCGACGCAGACGACCAGGTCGAGTGTCTGGGCGCGCTTGGCGCTCGTATTGACAGATGGCGCTCGTATTGACAGATGGGTGTGGAGGCGTCGATTTTTACGGTCCATTTGAGATCGAGCATGGTGACTTGGGACACTATACTTTGAAGGAGACGAGGTCATTAGAGCGAGCTAGAGAAGAACGGGTTTACCGGTATCTTAACAGCACCGCTTAGACATCTCTCCGGACGCCCAGCCTTTCACCGCTTGAGTCCAGCCGCCGCCTTTCCCGAGCAAATGCTGCATCACGCATCAAAAGTAGACAAGCAGGAATGGCGAAGGGGGGAGGGGGGGGGGGGTGTTTCTTCTCGCGACCGAATCTCGGGTGATCCTTGAGGCTTGTTCTTCTGGTGCTTATATCAAGCTACATTTACAATTCTAAAAGTGTGAATTTCCTGCCTTATTTACACCTCTGGGGTGCGTTTCACTTGCGTCGGTCACATTTTATTTATACATATATTATATACTGACTATTTTACCGTGGTATTTTTTCTGTACATGTTTTTGTTGAGTGAACTGCGTATGCGCAATTAATCACTTTTAATGTTGAGTTAAGCATTTTCATTTCTCTAAAAAGTGTGTATAGGGCTTGCGTTGTTAATCCATAAGTAAGTATATACATAAATAAAAACAACGAGACATCTAGGTATTTCGAGCTGCCTACACAAATTATGTAAGCAAATATATAAGGACCTCTAAAAGAAACGCACTTTTAAATTGATCTTGCAGGCCTTTATGATTAAAAAGAGCACAGAACAGAAAACAAGCAAATAACAAATATTGCACTCTTATGCACCTGATTATAACACTGAAATTACTGCCGTGTGAGGGCCAATTGCTGTACACTGTTCTTGGGTAGCTGAGCACCACCCAACACAAACTTTCGCCGTAACTATAAAAAAAAAACGGCAGTTGTACCTTTTAAGACAGCAAGCTCATATCTATTCGCGTCTCGAATATTTGACCAAGTAAACTATTCTTTGTCTGTATAAATTTTGTCGGCACCGTTGCGGAATAGATTTGCACTTAGGAGCAGTCTTGGCGGTAACGCGTCAGAAGTAACGGCGCCACCGGTAACCTGTTACTTTTTCCGGTAATGTTCTAGTGGACTCGTTGATTTCTTATAACAGTAACGGAGTCAAAGTTACGTTACGCGTTGCGTATTTTTTTTCAAGCCTTAAAAATGCACTTTAATTTTCTTTATTGATTCTAAGCGCCACACCTATATCTTTTTTTCGTTTTTTTTACGTTTTTTGTTTTCCGTTTTTCTTGTGAGCATTTAGCTGTAACCTTAAAAAAGATAAGTATATTCAGTTTCCGGATTAACACAATGTTTCTTGAAATATGGCGCTAATACTTTCTTGTAACGTCAAAACAATAAAACGTGTTAATTTATAATTAAAAAGTAACGCAAAAGTAACACGCGTTACGTTTTAATGGTAACGGTAATGGTGACGTGTTTCTTTATTTTGAAGCAACGTACGTCGGTAACGCGTTACTTTTATTTGCAAGTAACGAGTAACGTATTTGGTTACTTTTTTCGGTAAAGCCTAGAAGATTAGTTGGGAGTTCTCCTTCTAACATATAAGGTAATCAGACGAAGAGTAGAGTTTTGATGCCCTGCGAAATTTGGAAGAGACGTCCGGGGCGTTGTTGTTACAGCATCACTGCGTATACATTTTAGCCATGTTCCAATGCAAACAAGACTGAGTCAGCAAACACCTTCATGTTTGTAGCTAGTGATTTGTTGCTGGCAAACCAATCAAGACCTCTGAATAGGGTCAAACACAAAGTTGGGGGCGAAGTCGACGGAGCGCACCTATTGGCCTATCACGACGATGACTTGCGCCTTTTTCACAAACATGCAACCGGGGTTCTCCGTGAACTTTTGGCTCCAACTTTGCGTTTGACGCGTTTAGGGCCTCTTAGGCCCTAAACTCGTGAAGCACGAAGTTTGAGCCGAGAATTCGGCCCCAACTTCGGCCCCAACTTCGGCCCCAATAACTTTGTGTTTGACGGGTTTAGCGTCTCAGGTATCATTTTCGATCCCTAAAGCCGGGAACACATTTGCGAAAAAACAAACCGAAAATCGGACGGAAATCGGAGGCTGCGAAAATCGTAGCTTGCGATTTTCGGAAGACGAGCCACATAAGGTGGAATGCGCGGCACGGAAATCGCAATGCACTGCGGTTTTCGTGCTTTTTCCCGCGCGAAATACAAAAGGCCGCCAGTCTTGTGAAGTCCGCAATGCCTGATCGCCGTCGCCGACTTTTATTGTTGAAGAAGAAGCTAATCGTGCTTCAACTGATGAGGAAGCCTCAAAAAATGAAAAGGCGCTGGTGGGTCCGTCCCCTGTGGCAGAAAAGACGGCAAGAAAGCGAATTCTTCACTGCGGTACGTATAACCTTTATGTGGGCATGCTAAATACACACGCGCTCGGCGTGCTGACGTCTCCGACGGCAATTTGTTTAAAGCAAAAAATAAAACAAATTCCGCATTGCACGTGCGTTCGTCAAAAAGAAAAGAATAATAATAAATTTATTATCGTTCGATAATGCATCAATGAAGGAGGTCAAGGGAGAAAAAAACAAAAAAACTTCGAAACAGCTTGACGAGCACTTGACCCCTATGGTCTTAAAATAACTTCTTATTTCTATTAGGCATGAATTTATTACAATGCTTTTGGTTAATTCTATATTTCTTACCTGTTAGTCGGAACGGTATGCCTTTTGTTTTGCTATTATTAATTGTCAAGCAATTGCACAGCACCCAAGCTTCAAGCTGCATTAAGGAAAAGTTTGCCCTGTATATCAATTGATTCCCATTTGCAGCTGAAAAAGACAGTGTCATTTATTGAAATACTAAAAGTTTTCATACATGTACATGTCGAGATAAAGGGAACCGAGAATATTAACCTGTGGGACTCCAGACGTAATACAGGTTAAGTTACAGAAAAATAGCTGGCAATATTTATGTACTGCTTTCGATGCCCCAAATACGATTCAATAGCCCTAGGATACTGTAGCAGTCTAGTTCTTAAAACAGAATGTCGTGGTTATCTCTTTCAGATGAAGCTTATGCGGGCAGGGGATCTTGACTATTTTAAGAAATTCTACCGCATGACCCCGCAAGAGTACGATTACGTGCTCAAACTTGTAGAAGACGACCTTCGACGTTCCTATGTGTGCAGGGAACCCATTAGTGCATCGGAGCGGCTGGCCATGACGCTGAGGTAAGAGTGACGTAAATTCTCATGCAATAGCTTACCAGGTTAAGTGTTTTATATCTTATCTACCCTTTGATGTGCAATATTATGTGTCGATGCAACGCTGCATTCGTTCCAGGTACCTATCGTCAGGAGACCCTGTAAAGGATGTCGCACTGGCCTTCCGTGTGGGCATATCGACTGCAAGAGCTGCCATTGTCGACACATGCAAGAGTCTGTGGGAAAAGCTGAGGCCAATCTACATGCCGGTCTGTGCCTATTCCGTGTATATTGGTATCCTATAATGACACATTGCTTTCATCAATCCAGACTCCCAACACTCAGGTATGGCAGGACATCGCTATGGAGTTTCAGAGACTCTGGCAATTTCCAAACTGCGTCGGAGCAGTTGACGGAAAACATGTCCAGATGCAGGCACCTGTTAGGAGCGGCTCCCTATATTTTAACTACAAGGTTTGATAATCTTTACATTTAATAGAACCTATCAAGCATTAATAACCTGTATGGCCATAGTGTGTTGTGCGCGTATCGTGCACTTCCCCTATTTTGCATTTTATGTGGCATCCCCCTTTTTCCTTGCTCCACGGCTAATTATGCCCAGAATGTTGTTTATGTGGCTCTAATCTTGAGTTAGATGAAAGCAACAATTACCAAACTTCATATTTCCTGGTGTTTTGTTTTCAGAAAACGCACTCCATTGTGCTCATGGCTTCTGCGGACGCTCACTATTGCTTCACTATTGTGGACGTGGGGGCATATGGCAGAAACAGTGACGGCGGAGTGCTGAAAAATTCCAACTTTGGCATTGCCATGGAAGAGGGCTTGTTGAAGGTGCCGGGCCCGAAGTTGCTACCGGGCTCAAATGTGGTCGCACCGCATGTATTTATTGGTGACGAGGCGTTTCAGCTCCGGGACGATTTCATGAGACCCTACCCGGGGCAAAACCTTGAAAATGCAAAAGACAACTTCAACCGGAGATTAAGCAGAGCAAGGTATACATCAGATGCTTTCTAGGTCTCCTGGTTCTTAAACATTCAAAGCACCTTAATTACCACAGTGCATGTTGAGCATTCTCATTAATCAAGTTCAATTTACTGCTGAAGGGGGAGCTCATGAGATATCCCTGCAATAGTCGAGAATTATGCATAAACGTTATGTCTCCAGCTGCCGTTCAATCTGAAATATCTATCAGGGCGCCAGTGGAAGTGTTTTTTCTATTGCAGAGCAGCTTCTAATCCTATTGTTTGTGTTTCATGTTTCATATAAGGAGGTGCGTGGAGAACGCATTCGGGATTCTCTCGTCCCGCTGGCGTATTTTCCGAAGACCTCTGGCGGAGTCTCCCAAAAATGCTGAGCTCCTGGTCCTGGCAGCTTGTGTGCTACATAATTACCTGACGTCCAAAGCAGGTCAAGAAGACAGTTTCTACTGCCCACATGGGTATGGAGACCACGTTGCTCCAACTGGAACTGTGATCGACGGTGCATGGCGCACTGAGCAAGAGGACAGCGGCCTAACGTCCTTAGGCTGTACTCATGCCAGAAACCCTGCTGAGAGTGCAAAGGCTGTAAGGGAGCTGTTTACGGCTTACTTTTTGAGTGCACCGGGCCAGCTCCCATGGAAGAAGACACAACCGTAACAGAAAGACTCCAGGAGAGAAATTCAAATACTGTAATTAAAAAATGCACCAAATAAACATTTTTATACTGTCGCATACAAGATATTTCCTCCAAAATAAAAAAACAATACATCACAAACTGAGTGACAAAATAAAGCACTGATGTCATCATAAGGCTACCCGAATTTTTTTTTTTGTAAATTGAGAAATAAACAAAACACTAATAATTTCAACAGCTGATATGAGGCAATTGGAAGCTTCCTTCGTAAACTTACAACAATATATAAAATACTATTTCAACAATATCACTGACAGAGTATAGAAACTAAAAACGAATATGACACTGACCGAGTATCAAAGTTTAAAAAATATTGCTGACCAAGCATCAAGGTTAAAAAAAAAGATATCACAGACCAAGTAATAAAAAAAGCTAAATATCACAGCGTTAGCAAAAATTGGGATTCACACACTCCTGGAATGCAACTCAAAATTTCTCTTCTTAGTCTTCAACTAAGGTAGGCTCGACGGCTCGACCTCCACTGAGTTAATCTCGAGGTCCCACAGGACCTTAGGCACGATTCCCTGAGAGTAGGCCTTCATGACCTGTAAGATGTGAACTTGACAATCTACCACATTGTGGCAAGGAATAGCTTTGGTATGCATTTTGAGTCCTTTAAAAAAAAATCCCACTCATCAGGTTTGTTCTCGAGCTCCTCGTCAATCTCTCTGACAACCTGCGTCCATTGCTGGTCCGTTCGGGACTTCTTTTGGGGGGCCTTGCTCCCTGCTGAACAGGCTGCCGTGGCAACCTTTGTGACGGCGTAGGGTGTGAAGCCGTACTTGCTTGCAATGGCACATGCAGCACTTCTAATGGCACTTCCTCAACGACATGTGATGGGTCAGAAAGAGCTGCGGAAGTGGTCGAAAGCACCACATCGCTAGGAGTGGATGGGGAGCCGGTTTCGTCAATGATGTTCCACTGTAGAACTAGTGACGTGTCCTCCTCAGTGGCACCGTCTTGTGTGCAGTCTTCTTGACACAGCCCATCTAGTGATATGCTGCTTGATGTGCTGCAAATATGAAAGGAAAAGGCACAATCAATTTGTCTGCTTTCTTCTTTACATGCTTCCTTTCCCTTGCCGTTTTTAACCTGTCACCAGTGATTTTCCTACACACTCCCTAAGGGGTGTACACCCCCCCCCCCGTTTTTCTGAAGGCACCCCCTTAATTCGCAACGACTCCTTTTCTCAATGCACCACCCCCTTAAAATTTAGATACCCCCTAATTTCAATTCCTGGGGAAGCCGCTGCTTGTCACTGATTGTAGACAAATGTCGATGGACGTCGCTCCAGGGCAGTGTTAATGAGGAGTAAATTTAATATGTATGTGCTGCTTTATTCGCTTACTACTGTTTTTGTAGGTTATATACAGCCTACTGTGACTCATATATTCACCTATGAGAAGGCACAATTGTGGAAGCCTACTCTTTCAAAAGTGCTACGTAAACCATCTGCGCTTCCCTCACCATTACCCAGAACTCTGGAGGTGGAGTATATGGTGCTTTTAAATAAAACAAAATAGGCAAAATATTTGCTTACGGTCGCATCTGCACAGCATCTTTTAGAAATTTCAGCTGTTCGAAGTACATCCAGCGGACCTCCTTTCGTGGTGCAGCCGCTCCACTTCTTTCCAGCTTCGATATGTCGCGGACTTTTTTGGCGTAGGTGTCTTTGAGGTTACGCCATCTGCTTTCTACGTCTTGGACTGTAATAAGAAATACACACTTTTAATATTTTTTTATACTGCCAACAAGCGCTGTGTTTTTCTGGCTCAGAGTTTATAATTTCACTACGGTATTATATTGCTCAGTTAATGATACAGTGAGACACAACGACTAGTCGCTACACCTCCTTTAAGCAGCGGCGAGCAAAGTGCAGCAACAAACAATTAGGCTCCTGTTTTTCACGAGAGTGGTCGGAACTCCGCTTCACATGCAGTTTCTTTAGACCTTTAAGTTCCACGAGCGCATCAAGTTGGTTCGAGAGCGTGCACTTCAAAGCAAGAACTAAGCGGCGTAATGCCCGCGAAGAAAAGCAACCACGTAGTACGTAGTGCGTGTCAGATAAGTGATAACTCCGACCAGAAACGCCGGTGGCTGCCAAGCATGCACAGACGAAAAGAGAATTGGCTTGTCTGTACGTGTTCGTAGAAACGTGCACAACTGCATGCATCGCGTAAAACCTCACCTTTTGATCCCAGCAACGTTGCTATAGCCTTCCAGTGTTCCGACCTCACGAGGCTGTTCCGGTAGTCTGGCGAACTGGCGTCCCATATCTCGCGCCTCTTAAAAACTTCCGCTATTAAAAGCTCGTTGAATGCCACGCGAGCTAGTTTTGACCCACCACTCTTTGAGACGGAGACAGAAGGGGTTTCCTCCGGAGGTTGAGATGATAACGCCTGCACCACCGTGGCCTGCACTGCTTCCGAAGCTGCCGCCATGTTGCGAGCCGAACGTATCTTGTCGTTCCGCCCTGCTCCGGGTTTTCGCTCACCGAGCTCCTCCGCCCGGAATTCGGAGGCGCCGTGCGAAAATATCTGGCGCTGCAGATCTCGCGAACCGCACCCGATTTTCGGAAAAGGGGAGGAGCTTAGCTGCCGTGCGATTTTCGTGTGCGGTTTTCGCACAAAATTC
>JAZHYW010047661.1:0-11958 GCA_037355805.1 Ixodes ricinus | reverse complement strand
ACTTTTACTGATTTCTCTTCACACAAGAAGAAGAGGAGGGGAAAAAGCAGTACAAAACTGCTTGAAGAGCCCCCTTCTTCCCCAGCTGCAACGGCACAGGAACTTATTTATTGCTATGAAAAACAGCAAAAAAAGAACAACATTTTACGCACATAATTTATTTATTAAAATTTACCTTGGAGTGACAAAGAGATTACGTATGAATTTATTTGACACATTCTCAATATTGACCCAATGGTACCATACTATTGAATACTTTGTGGTTTGTCCTGGAGCGCGAAGGAGTCCCTACACCGGCATGACGGATGGCATATGAAGTACTCATTGATTGGAAAAACAAAGAGAAAGGAGAGTGCTATGTGGCTTGTTTAGTGCGGTTGTGTACGCAGGGACATGTTTATAATCATAAAAATGTGTTATTTTGAGACTACCTAATTTTTAAAGAGAGGTGCCATATGGCTGTCATATCTTTGATTGGTTAGAATTCGAATCGCATTTTTCTGTAATACATGAATACAATTTGTAACAATTGTATTACCCTATACCAGAAAACTGTACATTAAAAGTAGCATAAAACAAACACTTATAAAGTACTCGTAAGAACAGAGAGGGAAATGTTGTTCTATACTTATAAATATTGCCTACCAACTTTGATATTTTTAGCCATCATAATCGTTGTTTCGTCCCACCGCATGTATTCATTGAAAATTACACCAATTGTCTTGACATTTTGTTCGAGTTCAATACCATATGAGCCTAACATGAGAGCTTGATTGTCGATAACCTCTACTCCTTCATTCCTAAAAACTACAGCCTTTGTTTTATTACTAGTTTATAATTAACGAATTTACATTGCCCACACATTAAGTTTTCAAAAAATAAATTACTTCTTTCTTCAACGCCAAAAATTTCGGATCCTAAAAAAAAATATAGATGTGTCATCTGCATAAATGATCCTGCTTTCTTTACTATCTGTGCTTGCTTCGTCATTTAAATAGGTATTAAAATGAAGGGGTGCTAAAATACTGCCTGGAACGCGTGCATTTTGTTTTCTAGAGTCAGAGCGGTATTGTCTGCTACTGACACTTTGAATGACGGAATTTAATGTAGATCTCATATAGTTTTACGACATACACTATGCCATAAAGCTGTTATTTGTGTAACAAGGTCTGGTAATTTAAACGATCAAACGCCTTTGAAAAGTCTAAAAAATACTCCTAATGTAAGGAGCTTCGTTTCAATATTGTTAAGAATTATCTCCTTTTGAGCAAACAGGGCTAGCTGGGTCGAACATCCTTTCCGAAACCCATATTGGTGGGGAGTGAGAATGGACCGTTTTTCACAAAAAGGTCTTTTATAAATGATTTTTTCAGTCCTTTGAAAAAATTGGCAATATTGAGACGGGCCCGTAATTACCAGGATCATTTCTATTACCCGTTTTATAATTTACTGAAATCTTGGCCTCCTGCGTTTTAAGTTTAAAAACGCCAGTTTAAAGTGAGATGCTAAATATACGAGCCAAATTAGAAGCAACAGAATGAATCACATATTTAAAAGCTTTATTTGTATTTTATGTATGTCAACACTTTAACTGTTTTTCAAGCATTTAAAAATTGAAATGACTTCCTCCTCATCAGTTGGGAACAAAAAGAGGCTGTCTGGAATGCCTTTAACGCATCTCGAAGCATCAACTTAGTAAACACTATTTATTAAATCAAGATGAATAGTCAATAAACGCGTTCGCATGAGCTTTCCCTTTCTTGATTTCACCTCAACTGTAAGTTAATCAATTTCTTTCACTTTACGACTTTCCTGCAATACCGAGCTCAAATTGTTTCCCCAAAATGTTTATTGTGGTCTCATTTTGGAACATCGACTTATGGTACATTCATTTGCTCGTCGTAGCTCACTTGTTATCTTATTTCTTTGTTTTTCTAAAACCTAATAAAACAGCTGGATCTTCAGTGCGCATAAATTTCCTATAAAGAACACCTTTTTCTTCGTCATTTTAATATATTAATGTTACCCATGGTTTTCTACACTTCTTGTTAGCTATATGCCTTTTTGTACTTAAAATGCTGATTATAAGTATCTAAAAAGTTTCAAGAAAGCTCTCATACGCCTTGTCAGCCGATGCCGCAGTCAAAACCGCGCTCCTGTTTGCCATGTTGATCTGTACTTGAAAACATTCGAGGTTTTTATTACTTATACCACGGTAAAAAAAGTGTGCAGATGTTCTTTTTTCGTATCATTTATATGTAATTTTATGAATGCAAAAATAGGAAGATGATCACATTGTAGCTCTGATCACACCTGCATGTACAAGGACCTCGGGTATGTTTGTCAAGAACAGATCTAACAAAGTTTCATTTAAACCGTTATAGCGAGTGAGTTGACAAACATCACTGATATAACCATAGGACTGATAAAGCGTCAAAAATTCCATCAGTTGCGGTGATGCCGTAAGCATGTTGATCATTAAAATCACCCCAAAATAAGATGTAAGGTTATTATCACCAGATACGTAGAAACAGATAATTTAGATATTTAACAAAGGATGACATACTGCCACCAGGAAGACGATACATGACACAAAAACTGTTATCCGCATACTGTAATGTCAAAACTTTGTAGTCATCACAAACTTCCGTAAAATCATCGACCAAGGTACAGTGAATGTTTTTTTTTTGTATGTACATAAAAACTCCACCACCTAGTTTTGTAGTGCGATATATATTATAATTTCTATAGTCGCCTAAATTGTCAGCGCCGCTATCTTTGCTTATACCACGTTTCTGTCATCATGATGGCATCAAACGAAAATTCGAAACACTGCAAAAATGCCTCCATTTGGTCAAAAGCTACTTCGCAGACTTGACTGTGCATTCAAATGAAACAAAGAAATTTATTATCTTATGTCACGGTTTATCATCAGAAGGATCTAAACACAATCCCAACTTCGGTTGGTAAGAAAATTATATTGTTGTGCCATTGATGGACAATACAAATCAAAAGAATAACCCAGTATAATCCTTTCTATTTTAATTTCATCAAGTCGTCTTCAGTCTTGACTACGTGGACTCTGCCCTCCATCATCTTTCCTGATGAGAAACATTTCCATTTCGGTACCATACGTACTTGTAGCTGTTTACCCTCGCTCATTCCTTTGCGGACCAAAGAAACGATCGTTCATGTGCGTTCAAGTTTTCCAGAAGATAAAAGTTACTTCCAGCGTCTTTAAGGCTCGATCGCCTGTTGAACCATGAGTCACGGGTTGCCTGGTTTGAAAATCGGACAATGATTCAAGGAACCATCAGGCTTCGAGGCGAGCCTATGAACTAATACCACATCACACGTGGTCAGCTCTGGAACGTTCAAAATTTTCGCCAATTCGCAATTGCAATTCGCAATTCGCAATTTACTTTCGCCATTACGTCCACTTTTTCGAGTCAATCGAGATGCCTTGAAATTCCAAATTTTATCGGCGTGACCTCGGCGTTAAGTTCAATTACCTGTGACTTTAGCTGTTTTATTTCTGATTTTTACATCTTTGTTGTCGACAGTTTCAACACCTTTCCTCAGTCCTTTCAGATGCCTATCCTGTTGAGTCATGCGGATTAAAACCTCGTCATACTTGCACGACAACACTTGAACTGAACGCTCTATTCCATCCACTGTATCTTTAATATCTAGCAGAATGTCTAATTTATTGTTCATAGCTGCGAGTGTCACCATGACCGTAGATAGATCTAGACCAGAATTACTTCTCTGTGTACCGCCTTGTCCGCCTCGCTGTTTCTATAATTTGCACGTTGGGCAGCGCCATGGCTTACGCCAGCCTGCTCCTCTAGATTTATAAGTCGATTCTGCTATTCCGGAGCATCCGACCAAGTGGTAAAGTTTTTTTACAATAGGAGCACTTCATTCACAGAGTAATATACACAAGCCAGAGAGCGGACACTGTCATAGGCCCAAGCGGCCCAGATGAGACCAGTGACAGTTAGCGCTCCCTAGCGTGCGACATTAAGCACAACTACGTTCCGGTTCCGGTCAAGTCAGTTTCGGTTTCGGTTTGTGGTGTTTCTGCTCCAGTTCTCCGGTACCCTTCTCCTTCTTTTTTCTCCCTCTCTTTCCTCCCTCCCCTCGCTCCTCGCTAGGCTCTCGGGAGCTCCTCGGCTCTCCGCAGCCGCTGTCTTTTTTATTCGGAAGTTGACACAGTTTTATTTTAATTTTTTTTGCAATAGAATGGGAGCAAAATATATCAAACAATATTTACACTTACATAAAAAACATAGGTGTATTTCCTGTTTTTTTTTTGGTTTTTGTTTCTACAGTAAAACATTGAAGTACCACAATTGCCACATTGAGTTCCTGGCTGGTGGAGCATTTTGCGGTCAACAACGGTAAAGTGGTTTGAAAACATCTTATTGGACCACATTTATATATACATGATTTACTTAAGAAGCTCTGTATGTTTTATCAGAAACAGATGCTCGCCAAAATAAATGAATATGCTGATTTTGCTCTCATCCGTCTTCAGGGGATATTTTCGTCGTACTTCCTTCTGTAGGTTTAAACGATGCGTGATTGGTGGCACTTGGATACGACAATCTGAACACAATTACACAAGATGCAACTGTGAGAAAATTCAACAACATTATAACTCAATATGTTTCTGTTAATTTAATCACCTTACCTACTAGAGAAAATGCGCTTACGGCTACTTGACTTGACATTTGTCTTTTGAATATAGAGGAAAAATATTCTATATGCAGGCGTTTTCACTGCGCATGTTAGTGACTATTTGACTATATGTTGCTTAAGCTCCAATTTTAAAAGAAAGAAAAAACACAAGCGACCCTTACTCTTCTTGAGTCAAATAAATAAGGAGTCAACGAAATATTCTGGTCGAATGAGAATAGCATGGTGGGAATGTTTAGCGCTAAAAGTAGAGTCCGGATGTAGTCTATTCATTGTTCTTTGGTAAGGTTATATAAAGTTATCATGGCGCGTTTCTTATTAAAACAGCAACCCCAGAGAAACCAAAGCAGGGTAAACCATGCATTTACTTTTGGTTGGTATAAAACAATAAAGGATTATGACAAAATGTATCGTAAATTCATTAAGTCGAGATATATACCTGCTGCTTCATGAATTTAAATTTGCGAATATACGTGATGACCAGCGAAACCTCTGGGAAACGGTAAATAACGTGTCGAAATGAAAACAAGAAAGACCGCCCTATAGAATATTCTTGTTGGAAGATAAGTTGAGAACAATGAAAGAAGCAGCAGATAAGATGAATCAGCAATTCATCAATAGAGAAATTATCCATTAGAACAGAAAAACCGAAGTGGCGAAAACATGTCCATAGAGAGCTTTGAGGGCTCTATAATGTTGTTCCCGGTGTCACCTACAAAAATTTACTAAAATTATTAAAAAAATATTTTAGCCGCTGTTGGAGATGTAATTAAGCCCCGACATATTAGCTATGTGGCGCCATTAAATAATATCCGTTCTTTGTAACTAACCAAATAAAATGTGACAAACCGGAAATTTTCCCAACAAATTTAAAATAGTTAGAATTAATTCTGTAGTTCGAAAGGAGAAGCGCAAAAACAATTTTGAAGGAGTTTTGTTTTATCTTGTTTTTAATTTTCAAACTATTATCAAAGATTAAGCTGGAGTGTTCTTTTTATTAAACACAAAGTTTCAACGTTTTCTCAATATGGATTGAAAAACATAAATCTACAAAACAAGCACACCTTGACGTCAAAGACAAAATATTGCGAGCATTAAAAATAATTTTATACATCTCGGGTTTTTTTACCAAAAGAAATCGGTCGGTAATGTGCAGCACGGAATATTATTCTAGAAACCTAATAAATATGCCTACGCGGACTTGAACAAAACGAGTAAAAAGTTATTCGACAATCCGTATCAGTACCTAACTATAAATGACAATATCACTCTTCCTATTCTATATATACAGCATTGTGTTTGGCAGAGATCAATCATATGCCCCTTAATATTTTAGTACAGAAAAATTATCTGACCAAAGCAACTGGCCCAGAGGACGTTATTATTGTACGCTGATGATTCTAACATAGGCGCGCTTTAGTGCAAAAATAAAATAAACTATTGAACTAGATAGCAAACTCTTAGTTCTTAAACTTTCACAAGCGTTTACAACAAAGTGGTGAATATTAACTTCAAACGAAACAAAAATACATAATTCTCGAACAAGTGAGTAAACGGGACGACCATAGCATAAACATAAAATATTTTAGTCTTTGAAACTGAAGCAAGTAAGCGAGCAAAACCTATTTCGTGTTTGGTCTAGATAAGAATTATTATAAAGTAGCCATATTACTAAGCTAAAAGGTCTCCTCTCCAGAATTATAGTGACACTATAAAAAGCAAGAATGTTATCCCGAGTTCGCTGCTTAAAACTATGTATCACTCTTTATTTCTTTCAAAACTTAGCTGCTGCGGCTTTGATTTGGAAGACGACCACTGCCTCAAAATATAATAAATGTTTAGTCCTTAAAATCTACGCATATTCGAGGATTACGTGAGAGATTACAGAAATCTGCGCACTGAACTTTTGTCTTTTTAAAGATGACATTTTAGGGCAAATTAAATGTATTACTTTAAACTGCTTCAATTAACCCAAAGCAATAAAGCCCACTTAACACACAAAAATGAACTAACACCGGTGTACAATATTATATGATCAAACCGGAAGGTACCTACGATAATAATGAATTACGAACGAATAACCTTACGTTTTAGTGACAACAATAATTTTGAGATGTGAAGAACTTGAATTCAATTTCGAAGTATAAATATCCCAATTTAAACGAGATTAACATAAAATATATGCAGTGATCTCGCCGTTTTTAGCACTAGCTTTTCTCCCTTTATATTACACACTTTTCTGAGTGATAAAATGTCATTTTTTTACTCTGTTATTTTGCAAAAAGTGACATTTCATTCTGAATTGATCTTTCTCTTTTTAGCAGCATGTATTTGACACACTTTGTCCAATTACCCTAGTAGAATCTTGTGCTTAAATCCTTTCTTATAGAATATCAAACTATTCCGTAAAGATGTCTGTAATTGTTATCTTTTAGTGTTTAAATGCTATTCAATATTGATTGTTTGGTTGTTTTGATTTTGATTAGATAAGGCTATTGAACCTATCTAAAATGTTTCTATAATTTGTTTTTCAGTTTCATATCTCTATGTAGCCCGCTGCATACCCAGAGGGTCTAAGGCCTTGTCAGGCACTTGCACCTTTTGCGTTTTGCCTCTGCGGATCGAAAATTCGCAGGCACAAATAAAGAAGAAAACTGCAACCTAACTTTGGCAGTGTTTTCGCGATGTATGCACAAATATGAGGACAGACAAACGATGAGCAGTCAAACCTAACATTGGGATTTCTTTGGCAAATTAGAGCTAAGATA
The DNA here is from genome assembly GCA_037355805.1 of Ixodes ricinus. Classification (NCBI taxonomy): domain Eukaryota; kingdom Metazoa; phylum Arthropoda; class Arachnida; order Ixodida; family Ixodidae; genus Ixodes; species Ixodes ricinus. The sequence goes on along the minus strand of JAZHYW010047661.1, from coordinate 4,489 downwards.
CCTAGAGCCAAGATATCTATAACGGGAGGTTTGGCTTTATCTTGGCTTCTATTCAGCCAAGATCAACATTATTGTTTAAAGAATTGTGCTACCCGGGGGTTTCCATTGGATTCGAATGGGAAATTGCGGACGAGCACAACCGAAGCCTGCCTTCAATATCACTTTTTCGCGGCCAAGTGTGAAACGACGGGAACAAATTAATGCGGCGAATTGTAAGCACTTACATCAGTGGTACCTAGAGAATACAACGAGAGAGCGACAAAAAGCGTATAATAAAAGCAGATACTAGATTAGGCGTGTTTGTCTAGGATCGACGAGTTGAAGTTATTCGAAGGATTGTCAACTTTATTTACATTTGTACAACGTGCGATGCCCGTGCTTAACATCTAAAAAAACAGAAAATGAAAAAGAAGGTACTATCGTGAGCAATATGAGAGGGAACAGCGGAGCGCGTGCCAAATAGCCTCGAACCCTACCCGTGGCGATACGCTGCGGCAGCTCTTGGAAAGAAGGTGGAGAGAGCGGTGCGCTTTCGTCTGCTGCCGGCATCCCCCGCCATGCTGGCTTTCCTCTCGCGCGGCACCTGATAACGATGAACATTGCGAGGCGCTTTTATACGTCGTATCATTGATAGCTTTGTGAACTTGAAAAAGAAAGCTCACGGCAACGAGATGAAAACAGTTTTATTGACGCCTGCCAATATAAAAGAAAGACTAAAAATTAATACACAAGCAGTGTGGAAGGAAAAAAAAACACTGTCTGGAGTGTGAATTCTTTTTTCTGTTCAGTGTGGCTTAATAGCGCGTCATAGCGCCGCCGGCCTGGATGACACATTCCATCCTGGAAGGCAGCGAAGCATAAAGGGCATCCACGAAGGTGCTGTCACTTTGAAGTCGCTCCCACTCTTCTTGAATTGCTCTCCAAAGTTCGTCGGCGTTTACGGTGTCCAGCGAGAGCTTCGAAAGATTTACTTTCATGCGACCCCAGACTGGCTCGATAATATTTAGATCTGCGCCCTTTGGGCACCATGGAAGGCGCATCACCCCTCGCTGATCCAGGAGGTCCGTCACGACTTTGGCCGTATGAACCGGTGACAGATCATGCTGGAAAAGATAGCAGCCGTCTGGCCATGGCCCGTTTAAGACATACGGAATCATATCGTGGTCCAGTATGTTGCAGTAGGCGGCACTGTTGAATTTTTCATTGATCCTCACCAAAGGACCAAGGCCGTTGCAGGAAAGAGCTGCCCACACGTTCACTGACGTCCGACCGCTTGTTGCCACCTCCTTCACGTTTTCTGGGCGATAACGTGTGCATTCGGTGCGCCAAACTCTTTGCTGCTGATCCCAACGGGTTGAAAACGTTGACTCGTCGGAAAAAACTACGCACTTCCATTCGTTAACAGTCCAGCTGCGGTGGTCAGTTGTCAAACTTCAAGCGGACTGCCTTGTTGGATGGTGTGAGAAGCGGCTTCTGAGCGGCGACCCGACTTCGCAGTCCGGCTTCCCTGAGCCTTCGGCGCACCGTGGTGTCGCTGACATCCAGTTCAAGAGCGGTGCGGACGGACTTCGCATTCTGGAATGGGTCGTCATTAACGGCAGCCACAATCATCAGGTCCTGGTCGATGGTAGTGCTGCGGGGTCGTCGATCGTGGGGCGCATCTTTTATCCGGCCTTCGTCCCGGTATGCCCGGACTATCCTGTTCACTGTCTTCAATGGGCGTCCCGATAGAGATGCAATATTCCGCTGACTATAACCTTCCAAAGACAGCTTTACTATTGCCTCTCGTTCACTATGAGGCACTCTAGCCATCGTTAGAGACGGGTCAAAGAATCGCGGACTTGCTGCCCGTATTGGAAGTGTCGCTGGGGCGTGTGGGCTGGCAGAGTTCGAAATAAAACACAAAAAGCAACCGTATCTGGGAATGATTACAACGCTCCCCAATCACTCTCTTTTTTACTGGTTGTGCGTGAAAAATAGAACAAATAGATGATCCAAACGTCAATAGTTATCATTGTCGCCAACCGCATTTTTGATCACGGTGGTATCAAGTGGTATCAAGACGTTATCGCCGTTAGTAGTCGGCGATGAACTATACCGCGTGAAAAGTAAGCTGCCAGTGGCGGGGGTGCCGGCAGCAGACGAAAGCGCACCGCTCTCTCCACCTTCTTTCCAAGAGCTGCCGCAGCGTATCGCCACGGGTAGGGTTCGAGGCTATTTGGCACGCGCTCCGCTGTTCCCTCTCATATTGCTCACGATAGTACACACCTCTAATGTTTTTCGGCTTCTTTGTCAAAGTAAAGCATTGCCAGCAATGTGGAACTACCCCGCTGTTGCGAAGCGATCAAAATGGACGCGGTAGTTTTTTTCCCCATATTTTATTGCGTACTCTATTGACTCTACACCCGGTTTGCATTCAAGAATAAGCTTTATTGCGGCTCTGTTACCTAAAGATTCACCGTGTTTCAATGATTTATTTTTGTGTCACTATTGCGTTCCGTAGCAGATAAAATGCGCTCTTCAGTCGCACTAGCAGAAGAACTGTCTGCGAAAAATGCACCTTGGCTGGCTCTGTGAAAGTCAAGTTATATCTCAGGTTGATTAAAATATAAAACTTGGGGAGGCTTCACAATGTTTCAGTGGCACGAAAATTGGTTTGTCTATTAGCCTGTACAATATAAACAACACAACTATTAGGACCACCGCCAAAATAATATAGTTTTTTTAATCAAAATTTTTAAAGTTGTGTGTTCAACGTAAAAAACCCGGGACGGGAGTAAAAGTGTTGAAGAAACAGGTCTCCAAATTTACTATATTATTTAGGAACCAGCTCGTTTGCCCAGTAACGTTGTCTTTTCGTATAAACCAGGGCCTTTATGTTTGACAATCTTACTAAAACCTTTTTGCTCACCAAGCAACCACGGCAAGATATGGAATATTATCTTACCTCGGTAGCGTTGGGGAAATCACCGTCGCATACGATTGTTTGCGATTCGCTCTGATCTAAGAGCTGTATTACGAGGAAAAGGGCAGCAATCATTGCGCCTCTCTAGATTCACAAGTGGCAGTTGCCGCCTCAGAACGTATATACAGCTATATATGTGTATATACGTATATACTTGGAAGCAGTGTTAAGGTTACTAACAATACCGGAGTTCATTCACTGAAGTAAGCGCCAACTGGACTGAAACATACTCAAATATATTTAAAAACTAAATTTCTTCACTGTTTTCTTTTTTGAGCGTTCACAATTTATATTTCTAAATGTGAGAATGCCATTTGTTTGAACATATTTCGTTCATTCCAACCCGACGAGTGTATGCCTTACATCACAGTTCCCCTCAAGTGATGCAGATAAAACAAAATTTGATAAAATTTGCGAACCTCAAATGCTCAGCGTCACGTCGGCGGGTGCTACGCTTCGCTTTACATAGACCCGTAGCTCTCTAGTTTTAAACAGCGCCCATAGCGAGCAACATCCTATATTTTTAAGTCGCGTTTCCGTTGTGCGTACCGTTGCATCCTTTTGAAGTGTTCTGTCAGTTCGCATGAACATAGCCTGCAGTATACTGATAAAGCCTGGCAGTTCGACGACGGAGCCATAGAGCGCCCGGTCGCATACTTTGAGCGCGAGGATCTCGTAACACAAAGCACCGAAGAGCCATTTCTTGGGGAACCGGGACGTCAGCGCACAGCTTTTGCAGCGGTGGGGACCCGAAACACACTTGTTTGCTCGGGAGAAGTGTCGTTTCGGCGTGTCGACGCAGCGGAGCGACAGTCACGTGGCTCTCCTCTCATCCGTTGTCCGCCGCTCCACGTTTTCCCTATAGGCGGCCGCTTCTCTTCTCGTGGCGATCTGCCAGGCTTTGCCAGTGTATAGGAGGCTATGGCATGAACCATGAGCAGACGCCGAGGAACGACGCTCAGAAACGCTAGTTTACGTCCGTGGAAGGTGCATGATGGGACGCTGGGACGCCACTTCACGTCCGCATTAAATGGTCGCGTTTTGTGAACGCTAGTGGAGGCGCCTCTTTCCTGGTCACGTCTCGTGAACGCTACAGCGCCCCCTGGCTGAGATCAACAGGAATATTGGTTTTGCTTCGCGCACCGCCATTGTTTGCAGCATGCGTTACGAATTGCCGATTTTGGCAGAGAAGGTGGGATGGAGATTTATTACGTATAGCGTAAGTATCGGAAACAAACGTTATTATTTGAGGCTTGCGAAACCGATCTTTGAATTGCCGATTGTCCGTTGGTTTGGCGGCCATATGTCGAGCCTGGAATATAGCACTTGTTTCTTAAAGTTTCTAGACGTTTGTTATTGCTTAAGGGTAGTCAGTGACACTATAAGCTGGCCTAAAGGACCGGCGGCCGGAGCGGCCCAAATGCCGCACGGGGCGCCCCAGATGAAACTTAAAAAAGCAACTTCCAATTCACACCCCCGTGGGTGTCAGCGAAATCGACAAGACGCGCATTTCTTCATTCATCG
>JAZHYW010047660.1:0-33503 GCA_037355805.1 Ixodes ricinus | reverse complement strand
TGCTACCGGCTAGAACCATTTGGCTAAGTTTAACTAGTATCTCTCTGTCTGTCAAATATTATTAAGCAGTTCACCTAATAGCTAGTCAACTAAGCTCATATTTCATCCCGAAGAATATACTAATATCGCTTTAGTGGGACATAGTACGTAATATAATACATAACCCGCTCGTCAAAATGACTTCTCGATTGCTACTAAAACCAGAATTGAAATACGAGTATCAGCTGCTTAGTGGGGCGCCAGCGGGTTAAAATGCTCCTTGGTTCAAGAAGCGCTTGCTTAATTTTCGTAATTTTCCTGCAGCCTGTGTTGTTGACCGAGCAGACGACTGGAGCTGTTTCTTAAACGCGGATACGCACAAAAGCTCGATTTCGTGGACAGATAAGTCGCATGGTCGAGGCATGCGAGTTAGCTGAAAATTGCTCTCGGTGGAACAATTCTGTAGTCATCGCCGCTTTCCTTAGATGATCAAAACTGATTAAAGTCTATTACCGTCTCTCCGGAGCCCATAGTTTCGGTTTTGAACGAAATCTCCGAAACGAAAGTTTGACATGAAAAGAACAAAAAACACCGGAAAAACAAAACTATGCTCTGCAAGTTTATGTGCACCGGCTACACCTAACCGTCTCAGTTCAGATATTTATAAAATTTGGCATTAAACAGAAGAAAATCAGTTAAATTGAATGCGCCACCCGTTCAGGCAGCCCGGCCGAGCCGACGCGACCTGGACTCAGCCGCCATGTTTGTTTGGTGGTGGCGCCCCTATAGGTCGCTGGAGTCGCGAATAGGCTCCCTACGGGAGCCAGAGTTGCACGTTCATCTCCGTAGCGCCGTCTTTCCTGCACGGCATGTTGATACCACACCTCACGTGACTGAATTCGGGCGAATAGCGGCGCCGCGCGTTCGAGGCGCGCAGCGCGCTCAGAAGCAGGGAACGTACGGCGGGGCGCGTGCAACGTCTACTTTCCTGCACGGCACTTTATTCGGCTCCTCACGTGATGGGATCTCGGCGAACAGCGGCGCGGCGGCACGTGGAAAACAGACGCGCAACTCTGGCTCCCTGTAGTGCTGGCTGTTGTCCATCGCTGACGTATGTGGTTGGTATGCCGGCGTACCGAACCTTCATCTATGTTCACCATCCATGAACGGAGGCCCACCTGACGTTCAATTACGCCAGGAACCCAGCCTTTGCCGTTTGGAAACTTCTTAGTCCAGACCGACTGTCCCATGCCCAGTTCCCGTGCGTTAGTGACGCTTTCTGTGCTGGCTGGCTCTTCAGGAAGTACAGTTTTTAATCGTTCCAGAGCTGATAGAAGTTCCCTGCCATAAAGCAACCATGCTGGCATTTTTCCCGTTGCAACGTGAATGGTAGTGAGCTTTGTTTGAATAAAAAACTCTGGCCAGCGCACAATTAACGCTCTTCCTTTCCTTTCTTCCCGGGTGCAAGTTGTAGCTCCTGTAGCCATGCGCTCCGCCTGTGCCATTAGTCGCAGGTATGGTACGGTGCACTCGTTACAGCGATAGATCCCGTTGTTTCGGTAAAATGTTTTCATCTCCTCGGAAACTAGCGCCGCGCCATTGTCCGACAGAATCTTCCTTGGTAGACCAAACGTTGCTAAAAATGGTCCGTAATTCTTTAATGATGGCGGCAGACGTCATGTTGCGAACCACGCGCACTTCCAGCTACTTCGTGAACGCGTCTACCACAACCAGAAGAAACATGACCCTCGACAGGACCTGCAAAGTCCAGGTGAACAGTGTCCCACGGCTCGGTTGGCCTATTCCACACAGGGATAGGTTTCTTCGCAGGTGACTTCCGGTGTATCTGGCAGGTGCTACATGCAGCGACCCATGCTTCAATATCGGCGTCGATCCCGGGCCACCAAACGTAGCTGCCGAGCTGCAAGCTTTCATCGCGACAATTTCGCGATGTCCCGGAGTGAATTAGAGCCATCGTCTCCTGTTCTCAGGTGGTTAGGAATCACGACCCGTGTGCCCCAGCTTACGCGTCCTCTGTGTGTCGACAACTCTGCCGCTTTACTTCTGTACGGCGAGTACTCTGGGGACTGATACCGATGAAGAGTGCCTTCTTGTACTGCCTGGTATACGGTCACCAGGACGGCGTCACGTGCTGTCTCCCTGGCTACTTGGTCTGCGGAGAGCGGTGGGGCGCGGTCAAAGCCTCAAACATCAGGATGTCTCCGGGTACTTCTGGCTCCTCCTCCGTGGTGGACATGGGAAGTCGGCTTAGAGCGTCCGCATTCTGATGGCGGTTTCCTGGCCTGTACCTCAGCTCATACTTATAAGCGGCCAATTTTACGCACCATCTGGTCATCCGCGGTGACAACACTTGTGGAACGGGCTTGTCAGCTCCTAGGATGCCAAGAAGAGGTTGATGATCTGTGTAGATTATCATGCTTCGCCCCGCGACATACTGATGAAAATGGCTGACTCCATACACAATGGCTAGGCCCTCTTGGTCCAGTTGTGAGTAGTTGCGCTCAGCGGTTCCCAGTGTCCTGGACGCAAACGCAACCGGAGCCTCTCGGCCGTCGGAGTCCAACTGTGCTGGTACGGCACACACACCGTAAGGCGAAGCGTCGCAGGACAACAGCAGTGGTTTCTTTCGTCATAGTGTGCCAGTACTGTATACTGCACCACCGGATCCTTCAACTTCTGGAAAGCCTCGCGCTGGTTTCCTTCCACCGCCACTCTGTCTTCCGTTCCAGTAGGTGATAAGAGCTCTTTCGCAATCGTTGCTCTAATTCTGTAGAAATATGTCATAAGACGCTAACAGTCCCAGGAAGGACTGCAGCTCTGTCTTGTTCCTTGGCTCGGGCGCCTGTACTACGGCCCGAATCTTGTCCTGCGTGGGATGTATGCCGTCCCGCATTGACGAGGTGGCCAAGAAATTTTACTTCACTCACCCCGAAGCGGCACTTGGTTTCCTTTAGTCATAGTCCTGCATCTTCTAGTCTCGTCAGTACTTGATCTAGTCCAGTGGTCGGCAACCAACGGCCCGCGAGGCAGCATCATGCAGGTTCTCCCCAGCCACCTTCAGCGCCCCCCTCCCCCCCTAACGCGGTCAACTAAAAAAAAAAAAAAAAATAGATAGGTTTGACTATTCCCAGCTCGTTGCTCGGCCTTCTCCTCACTTCTACCGATGAGTCATTACGGTTACCCGTCTAGACTCCGTGACTGACGAGCAGTTTTTCACGAATGAAGTGCATGAAGGCCAACTTGCGCACACGATGACCGACGCGCCAACTCAATAATCACAATGCTTCATGGCCACCGTTCACAGCTCAGATATCGTGATGTCTGCAGTTTGGTCTGAGCGCCAGTTCAACAATCTAGTAGTCTCACTGGATGGAGTCTCTATGTTTTCCATCGAACAGGTTGCTATCTCGAGTCGTGTATCGTAGAACTAAAGAAACCAGTCATTCTCGATCTAAGCGTGCGCTATCGTGCTGAGCCCGGTGCTAAGATGCTATTATTTTTTGGCTTTCTGGCCCCTTTCCCCAACTGCTTGCTGTCCGGCACATGTTCCACGCAGATTCCATGATGACTCGGCCTGCTGCCCTGACAAGGATGCCCGATCACTGATTCTGTCGATAGTTCCGTTCTTCCGCCGTCTCCCCGCTGATGATGATGTAGTCTAGGTACGCACTGACTCCTGAGATGCCTGCTAATGTTGTGTCCATGACTTTCTGGAAGATTCCAGGAGCTGCCGCCACTCCGAAGGGAAGTCTCTTCCTCGATACAGGCCCTTGATGGTGTGGATTGTCTAGTACCTCGGCCGTGTCGCCTGTCACCCGTAGCTGTTGATAAGCCTGCGCAAGGTCCAGCGTCGAGAAGACTGTGCCACCCCGGAGGTTGAGACAAGGCTTCAGTGCGTGTAGGCAGCGGATAAGCCACCGGTTTCGCTGTATTGTTCACCGTGCTGTGGTAGTCCCCGCAGAGCCTCACCGAACCATCCGTCTTTCTAACCACCACCATGGGCGTGGGCCCATGTTGAATGTTGGACCCGCTCGAGAATGCCCTGCTTTTGCAGTGCCATCAGTTCGCATTCCACGACAGCACGCAGGGCGAAAGGTACTCTGGCGTGCCTTGAGGAATCTTGGCGTTGCTGACTCCTGATTTCCAACTGGACAGGTGGGCCGTTGTACCCTGTGATGTCGGACTTGAACACCGCTTTGTGAGCACTGAGAACCTTCTGGACTTCCCCAGGCAGCGAACACCGTAGTGCTAGGCCCATTGGTTTGATGTGGCAAGAATGGCCCAACAATGGCCCAATGAGCCATGTGTTCCCAATCTTCAGGAACCTACATTAGGACAACATTGGGCTTTCGTGCTCGATGGCTGCCTCAATATTGGTAATACGTTGCTTCATAGGCTGTTCAACATTGGACTGTCAAAGCCAACAGCTTTCCAACAGCCACGTACCGGCACTCTAGCTTCGTCCCACTGCTGGACCAGTCAGACCACTAGTCATTCTGATAATGGCTTTGTACGCAAACAGCCATGTCAATATTGACTGTCAGCAATAATAGCTGCCATATTATTGGATATCGCCGGCATAACCTGTACCATTATCTGGACTGATCAGAGCCAACGGCTTTCCGATATGTCATTTACGCTGGCTTAAGCTGGCGAATATTAACCGGTCAAAGCGCAAGCGTTTTCCAATATTTGTGATAGTCATGGCATAGGCTGGCCAATACTGCATCACATAGCCAATAACTTATCGATATTTGTTGTCAGCAACCATAAACCCGCGACTTTTTTTTTTTTTTTTTGCATTGCAGAGGAAAAAAGGAAAGTGGAAAGAGTTAGCCATCACACGCCGCTAAACGGAGCGAGAATTTTATTCAGCCAACTTCCATGCGGGGTAACGTCGCCGGTGCTTTATAACCGCGATCACAAATACGTTCTTAGCTGCCTCTAGGACTATTGCAGTTTGTTTGCCGGGCTGCTCTTCTCTTCGCATTGCCTTACCTCAGGGTTGGAAAACTTAATTCCCGTTTTTTTAGATTTAATTATTTTTGTGTATTTTTCTAGTGTATATTGTTTTTATATGCATTACATAGCGTTAGCGTCTTCTACTTTGTCCCTGCCCCTGCCATGTTTGTACTTCTTTCTAGCGCGCTCTATTTTTTATATTTAATGTTTCTGTAGCATATTTGTCATTGACGACGTAGGTGTCGACAAACATAAAGCCGCCGCTAACGCCGAAAACCGAAGTGACTACTACTCTCAGTTTTACGGGGGTCTTTCCATGATTAGAAGGTCGTCTATTGGACTCGAGATGAAGTCTCGAGAGGGCTGCTTCGGCCGCCAGTGCACATATCAGCAGTGTAGGCAGGAGAACGACGTAGCAATCGGGACGCGAGAGCTATTTACTGCGCCCCCATCCGGCTAGGCTTCGCGCTCTGCTCTGCGGGAAAATGTCGAGCGTGGTACTCTGGAGCCCCATTAGCTTACCGAAGTTGGAAGACGCTAGTTTGTCGTCGCGAATCCTTTGCCCTTCGAACGGGTTGCGAAGCCGTTGCGCCCGCGCGTATCCCCTACGCAGCATCTTTCCGATATTGTTCGTGCAGCAAGACGCAACCGGATTCGTCGTCGTGTTGAAAGTCGAACGATGGTATGTCCGTGGTGCAGTGGCGTCACAAGGGGGGGGCGGGGGGGGGCGGGGGCGGCCCGCGGGTGCGGCAGCGCTCAGGGGGGTGTGCGGTGGGCCGCGGGGGGGGGGGTCGCGGCGGGGTGCGCGGGAGCGGGGGGGGGGGAGTCGCGGCGGGCTACACGCCGGAGCGGGGGGGGGGTGTCGCGGCGGGCCACCGCCCCGGAGCCGCTTGGGCCCTCGGCGGCGCCACTGCCGTGGTGTCTTTATGTCTCGCTCTTTTCGAATAAAAAAAAGTTTGAAGTTTAAAAACGCGAACCTAACAGTGTACAAATAATTTTAAATTTATTGATAAAAAAAAAAATATATATATATATAAATATTTAGTTAGTTTGTGGACATCGTGCGCAAAAAATGAATTGACCCGTTCAGCGCCCGTACATTCAAATTTTAATGAGAGTTATGCGACGTAAAACGATTGTCTTCAAAACTTGCCCCGTTTAGAAGCATCTTTTGGGCCGGACAGCTTATATAGAAGTTCAAAATTCAGGCCTTCGAGAGAGCTGTCTTGAACAAATCGGTAATGAAGCAGCGGTGGGCGCTGCTGCGTGCTTTGGGCCAACTCTGTCTCCGGTTAACGTCACAGGACATGGCCTCAAGCTAGTGATAAGGCAGAGCACGGAACTAGACTGCAGACCCGAGGCTGCATATGCACATCCACAAATCATGCCAGACGTCTAGGAGGTGACTAATCCTCTGGTTGGTTCCATTGTTGGGATGTACAGACTGGTGATTAGCCTTTGCAAGCGCATCTCCGTTCTGCGCTTTCGCTTTCTTTCTACTCCTTCTCTCATTTTCTCCCTCTCCTAAGCTTTCCACGACCGCTCAGAATGGTGCGTGACTTCAGCTGAGATAAACTGAGGGCGTATACTTTTTATCGCCGCGCTTGAATCCGCTCTGTGGCCGCGTGGTAACTGGCAGAAGCGTGATCACGTGGTTTGACGGAAGACGCATTCGCCGTTTACAAAACCTGGAACCCCGAACGCCTGCGAAGACCGGACCTAGCTTCGCGTGATACGGCCTGTAGGCCTGCAGGCATTTCGCTTCTGCGGTAAATGTGGTAAATCTAGTTCTGGAGTTCCGATCACCAGCAGCGCATTTCGTCTTAGTGCCAGGGCGATCTTCAACATGCGGATTGTAAAGACCATGTGATATTCTTTCGGCAGCGCCTACACACCGGGATCTTCTTTGTTGTGGTATACATGGACCACTAGCTTCGACGGGACCAAAGACATAACCTGACTGCCTCTCTTCCATGGAGTGACAAGGAAGTTCTCCTGACCATTGTGAGATAGGTATTCTTGCTACGCAATGTACGTTTTATCCCTATCCGATGAGTTTGAACCGTGTCGAACGCTGTGCCAGAATCTCCGACGAGTTCAACGTGCAATCCAGAGCGATCGGTCCGAAAGGCCCCAACAGCGCTATTTGCAAGTGCTTTTTATTCTAATAACCGATGAGAGACGTTCTGATTGGTTATTTTTTGTGTTTGACGTCATTTTTATTTATTTATTTTTTCAATTACTATATGGCTGTCTTAGCGTGCTAGATGTGTTGCTGTAGAAAGTCCCTCGGTATTTCCAAGCTTAATCGTCAGCAGTTGTGTAGTCCTTATTTGCCAAGGTTTGGGTTGTTGGGTGCGAGTGTAGGTGTCGTCAGTACTGCGCTCGCGAGTGTAATTGCCAGTAATTGTTCTACCGACAAGCTATTTTATTCATGAATTTATTTCAAACTCTTGATTGATTCAAGTATCAAGCTCTGTTCCACAGTCATGTTGTTACGTGTACCGGGGTATTTATTGAATTGCTAATTTAGTGGTGCGTTTGACACTGGTGAGCTGAAGAGGGAGGCCAGCGGTTGCATTTATAAATTTTGAATACTATGGAGCAATATGGGTAAAAAACAATAACTACATATTTCAGTTCCCGCAAATATCGTAAATCTTAAAAACGTTTTTTTTTAATTAACGTCGAAATATCTGGTTGTGAACTTAAATGACGGATTATAATTCTTGGGCTTCTTAAAGCTAGATGAAAGGTTGAGGGACGCCATGATATTGCACGAGTAGAGTTAAGCAATTTATGAAATAACCTTCGTACTATTTGATTAATTTTTTAAACCACTATCAATATTTTAATCTAGATCGATCAAGCTCTGAGTAAGGACAAGTCGGACGAACAAAACAATAGTAAACGCCTGGGCCGTCTTTCTGGAAACAGCGTCTCAGCTGAGGACAGGGGAAAAGAAAGCACTGTCAAAGCCAGCGTACGAGCTGAACGGGACTCAAACATCGACTCCATGAACGCTCAGCGCGTCCCATTCTTACAGTGCTTTCCTTCACCCAGTCTAAGCTGAGACACTGATTCCACCAAGCCGGCCCCGGTGTATTACCTGCGCATCTATTTATATTAGAAGGCAGTACTAAGTTTTTACATACAAAATAACGAAAAATAATTCACTGGAAAAGAAAGTTGATAATATGGAAAAGTAAACAAAAAAAGTCGGTAGGCCTTTCCGAGATTTTATACTTGCAGAGCAACCGAGCCGATTAATCGAATGGTTAATTAAAAGGGGGCAATTAATAATGAAGCTATGTTTTATTTTGATTTTCATTATTGACAAGCGTAAGAGAGAACTGAGAGCCTCTGAAACCCTTCACCTGAATCCGAACCGCCGCTTCTGTCTCTTTCAGAATCCTGTGGCCAGGCCCCTGCGTGGAATCCCTTTGCCCAGCCCTTTGCCCAGCTCTTCACCCAGCCCTCTGCCCTGTCCACTACCGAGCGTGCCGCCTAGTCTGCCCTGTCGAGTCTGCCCTGTCCACTACCAAGCGTGCCGCCGAGTGTGCACAATTTTTTAAATCTTTTTCTTCGATTTAAATAAATTATGAGCTATCAAACGTTATGAACAATTCCTTTGCATGCTTTATTGATTTCTAAAGTGTCCAGGTGTGGTAAAATTGCTGCATTTATTCGATTTTAGTATCAGAAAGAAAACTGTGCTTGAGGAAAAAGGGCAAGGAACTTGCTTGGTTCTCTGCACTCTTTTTGTGACACTGGTTAGAACACTGACTGAAAAATGGCATCCAATAATGTCATAGACAATGAATGCGAAAAATAGCCAGTGTATTAAACTGGATGCCAATATCGGAATAGCCAATATTGGAAGAGCCAGTGTGTAAGGCGCTGGATGCCAATGTTGGTTCAGCCAACGGTGAAACCTCTATGCCAATATTGGATAAAAAGCGCAAACCACGTTGGTCCAACGTGGGCTAGAACGTTGGCAAACCAGTGGTCCAACATTGGCACCAATGTTGGACCACCATTGGATCGGGTGGCGTTTTCGAAAATGCCAACGTCAGACCAATATTGGAACCATTTTTGCCAACATTGGTCCAACGGGGTCCAACAGTGGTGTGCTGCCTGGGTCTTTGTCTGGCGAAAGATGGTGTATCCCGCTGACATGGATCTTTAGTGCTGGAAACCAATTTCTGCCCATCAAGTTGCACCCTGTTCCACTTGTTACAACCAGCGGTAGAACGTAGCCCTTGGACTTATGTCTCACGCGCACTTCAGTTGAACCAAGGACACTCAAGCCTTCGCCGGTGCATGTCCGAAGGGTGACGGTCTCTTTCCGCAGGCACGGAGGTCTGGTCGGCCACACCTTACGGTATCTGGCCTTACTGATCACCGTAAATGCTGCTCCTGAGTCTACCTCGAATTCTAGTAACTTTCACTCGACTTTGAGAGTCACCAGGTACTTGGGAACGAAACTGGTTGCATTTTGTGCGTTCAGCTCTTGCATGTCCAACCCATGGCTTTCAACTTGAAGCTCCACTTTGGTGATTCTAGGGCGTCCTCTTTTGCGCCGCAGTCCATCTGATGGGTTGAGTGACGTGTGCCAGTCCTCATCTTCTTTCGACATCTTGTTTCGACAAGTGTATAGGTCACGTAATATCATGTCACGTGACCTAATCCCGGTGTACATTTCACTTGACCTACTCCTGAACTGGCGAGCCACACTCACCGACCGATTCGACAAGATGTTTATTTATTAAAATGTGCATGTGGTCTTATGGCTACATATTGGTGGCCGAGCTTAGCAACATGTACTGCTGATCGGCTTCGCGACCATCAATTTTCGGTGAGACCTCTATCTCTTGTCACCTCTCAAACTGGACGTTTAAGGGACACGATATCTTTTGAAAACACCGAGTACGGTGAGAGCGACTCAAGCCCATTTCTGGAATAATAGCCATTGGTTTCAGTACTCGAGTTTTTACCACCGAGTCCATATCTTTAAAGCATCGTATTACCTCATCGGTCACAAAGTTTGAATTCGCGGTCTTCACTCTATCCCATTCGACGGCTGTTGTAGCACGGCATCCTACGCTCGCCACCACAGAACCATCCCAACGTTGCGCTACGTCCTGTGCACGACGGAGGCCGAACCTCGCCGTCTCCGGCATCTGGTATCATCCGAGAAGCTGGATGAAAGACAACCCATAAAACTCCTCCGAGGCATGCAGCAACTCATTGGAAAAAACACAGTGAGCATAGATACCTGCATGTTACGGGAGCTCTTCTTCTAACGGCTTCCTCATCAAGTGCGAATAATCCTGACAGCAACGACCACGGAGTTTCTCACGACGCACTGTCGCGCATGGCATATCTGCTGATAGACTTCTACTCTCAGAGCGTCTCGTCTGTCCATAGAAAGCTGGTTCCTCTGACAATCTTTTTAGATGCACCGCATTATGGCACTCAGTCACAAACGCCTGACTTGTTGGCAGCAAATACACACATAAAAAAGAAAACCCACGACCTCCAGTTGTAATTTTGCAGCATGCAGAAAGATTTTAAGATGGGGCGCAGTGCAAATGCTACTGCAGCACATTGTCGAGAAACCCTCAACCATCAAACAAGGCACGAGTCAGTCGTTTATACCACCCGACAGCTATTCTGGCCTTACCGTTGATATGGAAACGCAGACCGTTTTTTTCTGGCAACCGTGCTCCTATTCGGGAAACGAGATGGACACTCACCGAAGTCAGAAAATATCAAAATCACTACATCATACGATCGCCTATTTTACGTCAATGACAAATTAACCAAATTTCATCGCATGGTAGATACGGGAGCAAAATATAATTTTGTGCCTTTTACGCTAGAGGCCGTCAATATCGACAAGAATCTCCTCCTCTTCAAGCGGTGAGCATATCCACAGTAAAGACACGTAGATAAAACTCGCTTACTTTGGACACAAGGCTGCAAGGAATATCTCGATGAACTTTATTTATCAGTGACGTTCGCCATGCCATGATCGGGCCGATTTGTACTGGCAATTTTGACTTACTATTATTTTGCATTATTGCCAAATAATTGATACGGAAACGTAACTTCACGGCACAGTTTCGAAAGCAAAAACATCGCCTCTTAGTCTACATTTCATTATACTCGGACATGGAACGAATGCTTCAGAAAAACCTTTACAGATAATGTTTACTCCATGTTTGGAAGAAACAATGCTCATTAACCGATGAAACACAACATCATCCGCCACATTAAAACCACAGGCCCAATTGTCTACGCGCGCTCATGACGCCTTCCAACAGAAGGACTTTATATAGCGAAGCACCAGTTCGAGCACTTCTTAGGGCTTGGGAAAATACGGCCATCTTTGAACCTCTGGCCCTTGGGGCTCCACCTTGTACAAAAAGAAAAAGAAAAACAGGGGACCGGCGAACCCAGGCAATTATAGGGCTCTCAACCAAGCTGCGATTTCCGATTACTACCCGATACTCCGTCTTCAGTCTTTTGGTGGATTGCTCCATGGCACAAATATCTTCTCCCAAATTGACCTGGCTGGAAACGTACCACCAGATTCCGATCGAACCCGAAGACGTTCTGTTGTTTTACGACGTGCGTTATAAATAGGCCGACATCTGGTGAAGCGATCTCAAGTTTTTTATTTGATGATTGCTTTACATAGGAACCCTTGGGGAAAGAAAAATAGAAGAGGAGAAAGATGGGTCACGTCTTGTGCCGATAAAAGAATGGTACAGCAAACTTCAGCCCTTAGCATATCGTGATGCGATACATTTTCTTCCTAAACACTTAAATGACTATACCCTTTTTCACCTCAAGAAAAAGGAAGTTTTGCTCCATGTTCCTACACCGCGCGAAGTAGTTCTCACAAAATTTGGTCGTTGGAGGCAGGAGCGATGCTTTGACATTTGAAACACCTACGTATTGATACAATGACATAATGCTAATCTAAAATGCGCCTACATATATTTCAATTCTCAGCATAAAGAAGGACATTAGTAATGCTCCGCGAGAAGCCGTACTCTTTTACTGTGGGTCTTCAGGTGAAAACGAGTATAATAAAGAAAAAGTTCAAATTGCTTGATTTAAGTTGCTGTCATATTGCAGCCCCAGGGGAGGCCTTCTTTGCCGACAGGTTCCTCTTGAAGGAGAAGGGGTAAACGTGGGCGCCGCCACGGTTACCGGTCCTGCAGTGCCCTGCCGCTACACTGCAATTTCCCTGAGTGTCCCTATTTTTGAGGTCAAGCTTTATATTGAAAAGCTGCCGCTTCGAACGCCTTCACAATTGTGCGTCATTGACCAACTTCTGTTTAATGTCTTGCAGGAGCTTTACGCGCTAGCTGTCATTTGTGATGCCAATCACAGCGGTCACAAATCATAGAAAATGCCAGCCCTCCGAAGTTACATGACATTGCTCGTTTCTAGACTTCTCAAAGAAACTGTTCAAAAGATTCTCCTGCGGCTTGGCTTCGTTTCCGAAACATGTACCACAAGTACACATACTCGACAATGCGCCGGAAGGTGGCCAGGTGACGTTCACGGAAGCTGCATGCTCCCTCGTGCGGTCATTGCTACAACGTCCAGTTTGCCCTATGTAGCATTTACCACATGAAAATGGAATATTGCCTGGCCGGCCTACGAAGCCCCGGCAATGCAACGATGACCTTTGCCTAATCGGTGCAGGAACTACGTCGCAAAGATTTAAGGCTATGCCACTCAGACACGGGGGAGGGTTTTTAGTTCTTGATTCGGAGTAGTACGTATGGAGAAAAAGCCCAACAAGCAATAGAAAAGAATTTCAAACCTTTGGATTCGAAACAAACTCAATCAGCAAAAAAAGCCATATTAAAATTACTGGAATTATAACAATGCAGAAGCCCCAATACCAAAATCAGGGAATCGCAACAAGGTGTATAATGTCTTTTTCTAGGTAAAAAGGCACTTTTTGTGCCATCGTATAAGAAAAGAAACACATGGCAAGCTCATGTGTCACACGTTTTTTGGCGAAGACTTTTGCAAGTTGAAGTAACCTGCCCTTTCAGAAGGCCAAACTCGGAACGAGTGATATCCTTTCTTCAGAAAAAAGGATGTGATATTGTTCCGAGTTTCTCCTGTACTATACAATTCCCCATGCCGCTCTTCTGCTGATCCTCCGAAGAGCCATCGAGGAGCAGGGCCTTCAATGCTTTTCAAATGCAGCTGGTATGAGCCTCAATAGCTTCTTGGAGTTTCTAGTTGTCTACCTTACCTCGACTGTGGTATCAAACAAGGAGAAATACATTGTAGAGAGCAGTGAAGCTCCGTTGAAAGTTGGGTGAGTTGGTTATGCATAGTTATAAAGAGGGAAACAGCGCCACGTACGGAGGACAAAGAACAAGAAACACACAGACCGAACTGCATAGGATCTCAAGTAGCCCCATATTTGTGTGATTTGTGCCTTCAAGCATGGAAGAATAATAGCTAAGAAAATGTAAATGATCCACGCATCGAGGCCATCTTCCGGTATGTAGATGACTTTCGCATACTTTGCAACTCCGATGCAGACGACCCGAATAACGGGTGTTTAGATGTCATGCGCACCTTTGAACACAGCTTCCCAGGACTATCGTTCACCCACGAACTTCCAGTAAACCAATCCGTACGGTTTCTAGATATCTCCTCAGAGTTCAAAACCACCCACGTGTGCTGGATGGACGAAGCCCGATCTTTCTTGTAAAGTATTCCTCCTGAGTAACTCAGAACACTCAAAATTGTAAGCCCAGTGTTGGTCAAAAAAGCTGTCGTCTTGGCATCATAAAAGCTTGCCCCCATAGAGTCGGGCGCAGCTTTCAAAAACAATTGTGCAGACTTTAGGACTCTGAGTACATAAGTACACTCCCAATACCGGTATGCGAAAACCTCTGCCAGCAAGAGCGGAAAAAACCGGACAAAAATGCAAAACTAACGAAACAGAAGCCCACCAAACCTCTTGTGGTGATTCCATACATCCACGGGATATTGCATCGCCTAAAAAAGATCGCCGGCCGGCAAGGCGTACATGGCTGCTCAGCCCCAAACAAGGAATATGCCATGTGCCGTGAGGTGTCTTGTAGGACTAACTAAATTCAGAAGACCACCGGCGGCATCGCGCGCAAAACATCCTACGTCCCATGTGAGGTAGGACTTGTGTACAATATTCCGTTGTCATCTGGCAAATTCTAAAAAGGGCGAACTCTACGTTTGTATTATTAATGACCGCACTTGGGATCATGCAGCTTTCGTGGACGCATTAGCATCAGCTGGCCACTTTCCGGCACATTGTCGAGTATGCCAATGTGCTGCTGATTTCTAGAACGTTACCAACGTTGCAAGACACAAACCACATCTTGCAGGGTAGACCCTGGAGTCTCTGGCCATTGAGGCGAACATGGACGAATGTGTAAGCGCCGCCCCAATTACGCTTTATGCCAAAGAAAAGCTGTGTCTGCAGGAGCCCCCACGTAAGCAATGAGGCTCGGGGGCATGTGAACACTATCGACCAAAGGTTACACAGAAGATAAAGTTACCCCTGGGAGCGTAACGTTATAATTAATCGGTGTCCATGAAAAACAAGATTTTAAGTAAATGTCTAAAAGTCCAGCAGTGTCTCTTTCCTCCCCACATTGGTGTTTCCCTCTACGTTCACCTGGAAACCGTCTGAAGCATCTATAATGTTCTCTGGAGCGTCTACAAAAATACGCGACTTCCTGCGGCGCTTGTACAGTTGGCCACTCTGCCGGCATGGCAACATGGCGCAAACTTCACCCCCTTTCAAGGAGCAGGAACGTCAAGGCGCCAAACTGAGCAGAGAAGACGGAGGGCCGCAGCCACAAGAGAACTGTAAAGGGCGGGGGACCTCGACACTCACAGCCAAGAAGCAGCGCACAGACGGTAAAGGCGTCAAGACCCTCATGTTCGTGAGGGGAGGCACAACTCGTAAAAGTATTCCGCAAAAGCATACCTATCATAAAACACATCTACAACACCTATGCTAAAAGCAACGCTCTTAAAGTAGATATCCTAAAGCACATCGACTGAAAGAAAATCTCGTAAACAACACAAATGATGCCACTGTCATTGCACCACATTTTGTGCGGTTGTTTTTAAAGCATGACATGCTTTTCGACCCAGCCCCATAATCAAATTTTGTAACTTACTCTACGACTTGACACCGAGTTGTCATGCCAGGTCATCTGACCTTACGTGACGTCACGTCATCTGAAACAGCGGGGTCATGACACGTGACCTTGCTTTCTCTGCTAAGATATACGGGAAATTAACGTCACGTGCCATGAATTTATTGCATGAAAACAACACCTGACACCCTGACTTTATTTTTGTCGCAATATTTAGAGCAGAAGCTAAAGTCATTGGACAAGATGTCGTATGACACACTTGACAGCCTGACTCATGGTGTCAAATCTTGGCATGACGTGATACCATAACGTCACGTGACGTTCATTTTGCCACTAAATTTAGAATGCAAATGTTACATTAGTATGTTCTTCAATTCCGAAACGACAGTTTAATGTCTTCTATGAAACATTAAATGATAGCTGCTTAAATGGATTCTATGCATTTTAGGTCCTTAAAGGGGCCCTGCAACAGCTTTTTGACTGGTTTTTAATTAGCACGGAACCTTAGCGCACTAAGCGTAGTAACTTAATGAAACTTTTCTTTTCTCAAATTTCGCTTTATTTTAAAAGTTACAGGCAAATTAGAATCACAAAAGAAGCAAAAAATAACCTGTTTCATGACGTCGTAGGTCCTGGCTTGTGTGGCCGTGAGCTAGAGGAGAGGTAGTGAGCCATTTGAGCGCTCACGGCGGCAGCACTCCGTGCCGACGGCACGGAGTGCGGCAGCAGTGAGCGCTCGAATGGCTGCGACTGGCTCGAATTGCTCGAGTGAGTGCGCCACTAAAGCACGTGTTGGATAGGCTGTATGCAGCGGAAGGCCAGGCCGGCTCGCATTACATTCGCTTCGCGATTAAAGACTATTTCGGCATAACACTTTATTGGCCAGAAACAACAGCAAACACGGGGTAAAGATCAGTTCAGAACGGGAGCCACTTCGCGCTGCCATACCGCCAAATGGGCGAATCGCCAGCAGGGCCCGCGCCGAAGGCCTTCGCAACGCTCGGAGCCGGTCGGATCTTCGAGCCGGTATACGACCGCAGCGCCGCCGCGTACATCCGGGACATTTCCGTGTCGGCGCCTGATCCCACTACTCCTTTCTAGTATGCGCCGCCTGTTCCACCACTTGGTGGCGGGTATGTCGACGGGTCATTTCTTGTTTCCGTACTTTATAAACTGCATTCGTTTCTTTTCTGATCTAAAATACTGAACAAAAACTACTGTCATACATAATTGAAACGGTTCCCGATACTTATATTTTGGATCTCGACTAAAAAAAAGCTCTTAGTTGCTCTGACCAGTAGTAAGGCAAGGACCTAAGACGTCACATATCGCGCGCTTTCGGCAACGCGGATCGCCCTCGTAGGTGTACGAGGTTTCCGCGACATCCGGTTAAATTATGACGCACTGATATTTAGTGACTCTCTCCGTGCCCGCTGGCTTGCCCGAACCCCAAGAGACGTGGAAACCTCAAAAATGGTAGACGCTTAAATATGATTGCAGGGCCCCTTTAAGGGTAAATAAAGGTCGCTGGTAGCAGTTTTTGATTAACCGCACTTGTCTGTACAATGTTTCATTTTAATCTTTTGTGTTTTTTTTAATTTCTAGGGAGTGCCTGTGCAGTTAAAAAAATCAAACCCCTCCCACCGTTAGTCTACGGGAACGTGAAAGAGAATGAAAACCTAGATTTGAAGTAAATTTAATAATTTGTGGCAGCAGCTACTTTGTAAATAGTTGAAATACTACAAGGTTTTAAGATTTTATTATAAACACAATACACCAGATTCGGTGTAGGTAAATACAGGAATTGATTTTCGTCATGATATATTTAATCGTTTCAAATTACAATTTAGTTTCCTCATATGCACCGCTGTCCGATATCCTAGACCCCAACGATAAATATCGGATCTCAAACACATGCTTTTGTAAAGAGAGGGGATGCGCATAAAACAAAATGTTTGCTTTTGAAGCACTCATGGAATCGCTGTTGTTCTAGGAGCTTCGTGACTATGCATTTCTGAGGTGCCTGCAGTACGATATGTGCGAAGGTTCATAACAAAGCGAAGTCTTGCAAAAAGTGCAGGCCCTATAAAGTGACATGGCGTCAGCATAAACAAACATGGGGGCGCCCACAAAACAAGACACTGGTCTATATGTATTGGAAGGTTAAACTTAGAAAGTTAAGCGGACAATCTTATTACGGAAAGGGTGAATTGTTTTTTTTTGTTATTGACGTACAAAACACAAATCACCACGTCAACAAAATTCTTTACTCACCAGATCTACTCCCCAAATATATTGTTGAGTTGACTACCTTGTCAATATAAAGAGCGTTATTCCGGCTGTAACGTAAGACATAATAAATATAAGATTTTTAACAGTCAGCGGCAAGTTAACAAGGCGCGTCTTTTAAGAAATATTACTTACGGAGGGCGGCCCGTTTCCGGGTAGTATACAAACACCGCATCGTGTATGTGCTTTATTCCGTCTCTTCGAACATTTTTATAAAAAATTCTTGATAGGCACACCTCAACGTACTAATATTTTGAAGCGATTGGAGCAGGTACGTCCTATTTAGTGAAGACATAACCTGCGAAAAATCGGGCTTCCTTTTTTTTTAATGGCTAAGATAATGGCAACTCGACACTACAAAATCAAAACAATTATCTATAAAAAAGGCCCAATTTAGCAGTAGTGAAAATCACAGCTCAGAAATTCAAAAAATTCGTTTCTGCCTTTTGATGTTTCTTACGTTAATAATTTTTAGTAAAATGTACACACCTGCTTTCCCTTCTTTATTCCGAGAGTGCATCAAGCCGGTCGTTCAAAGTTATGTCATAGACAATTTGTTTTATAACGTGCACTGTAGTGAACTCCTACAGAATCGAACATATTGTACAAGTTTTGCATAAGGATATTTTTAATGTACACGGTGTTTTTTGAAACGCAAGTTAAGTGTCTCCTGCGAATGTACGCATCGCGCAAAAAAAAAAAGTCACTGCCATTTTGGTTTCCGCCAAAGGGCCAATTTATAAAAATGATTAACGTTCGGTTAAAGTGGTTCTTAATCACTTTTGGTTCAGTTACATTTTAATGACTAAACTAAAAGGTACACTTTCAATTTAGAACCTTTCTCGGTATCATCGAAAAGCACTTCATCAGCCGGCCTTACAACGTGAAAGGCGCAGGCAGCATTGTCTTTTCTTTAAAAAAAAAACAATAAATTTGGATGCGTTTTACGGTTTCCGTTTCCTACCGAAGCCATACTTCGGAAAATCTCAATCATGAGTACACTCACTCACCTCACTCACACCTACCGATCAGGCATGAGGTGAGGGTGAATGAGTTTGTAAGCCTCAAAAACTTATGAGTTTGGTGAGTTCATGAGTTCGGTGAGGGGCGTGAGTTTCGGGAGTTTTTGATTCCGGTGTGGCGCGTGAGTTTATGAGGTTGATCAGTTCATGAGTTTGGTTAGTTCATTAGTTCGGCGCCGAGCGTTAGTTTGTGAGCTCGATGACTTCCGGAGTTTAGTGAGGAGCGTGAGTTCATGGGGCCAGTGAATTGATGAGTTTGGCGAGGCATAAGGACCCTCAAAGGCCATGGGTTTAACGAAGGTTTGTGGGGTGACGTCAAGGACGCGCAAGTCATGTGACTTCTGCGTACCTATCCGCAGAAGTTGAGTTGACGCTCGCTTGGCAATGGCTTCGTTAGCTCGCACGGCTGGTTATCTACGAGTGATGGGAAAGGAGGAAAAAGTGACAATGGATTTATTTGCTCTTCCGGCTCCTCCTCGCTGCGCGGCGAGGTTGGCTTGGTCTTTAGCCGCATGGTCGCTTACTCGTCGCGCGGGGACGAGAGCGGGGAGCACGGCTCGCCCGCTTGCCTACGCCGTTGCAAAGAGGACTGGAAGGCACCGATATACACGAGACGTTTTGTTTTTTCATGAAGCAGGGAATCGGGCGCTACGCTGGCAGGCCTGAAGGTAGAAGTTGCTCTTTCGACTGCGCTTATCTTAGGCATGGTTCCTAATGCTGAAGCCGACATGAAAATGAAAGCCGGCTGCGAACTGTTGTAATTCGCCTGTATTCTAGTTTTTTTCAGGTAGTAGCCTGGACTTCTGTAAAAGAAATACACAAAAATGTTTTCGTGCTTGAGTACGCCCTGAATGCCGGACTTGTTCGCATTCGGGTTAAAAGCCTGGTACATTTATTTGGTAGCATATAGAAGTAAATTCGATTGTTGAATTTTATAGACCAATTTCAGACTATAAGTTTCTAGATAATAATCAGAGAGATAAGAAACGATGTTTTTCACTTTCGCTAACATTGGTCATAACAAATCCTTGACGTTTCTAGCCTGCTATCGGACACCCTGTTGAGCTAGATTCACATGGTATGATTATGCTTGCGAATTCTCAGCTGCGGCGTCGGGCACCGCAGCCTCCCCCAGCTTTTTGTTGCCACACGAGTGACGTCGCACCTCCGAAATCGCAAGTAAAATCGCACCACGTGCATTGGGCTTTAGTCGTACAAGAGGGGATTTGAGGAAAGTCGGAATACTGGTTTCACCCGAAAACGTTTCGCGTGCTGAAGACGCGTTATTCTCTCTAGGTCCATAGCTATTTGTTATGGTTCCTATACATTGTTTTTTATCAACCAGCACAGCCGACGCCGGTGTACATTTCAGTCATTTACGAAAAGCCTCCTTTTTAGCAACAATATATTTACGAGAAAAATAACAAGATACAAACACAGTAGTTAAAAAAATATTGGATTTGCGAGCATGCGCGTGCGTGTACGGAAGCAACCTTCTCTTCCAAAAGAGATTAAGCGCCCAAATATTTTTAATCTAACAAAACTAATTTTAAAGTATTGTACATCAAGTGGTAAGACCGCGCCCTCGCCCCTCCTTAAATATCGCGTCAATATCTCAGTTAGGCTGTGAGTACTCAGGGGTGAAGTAATTCAAGTATTGAAGAAAGATGAACTTGCATTTAAACCATTAGGTCGTAGTTAATTCATACATACTAGCGAACAAAAATTAATATATAGCATCTACCAAATATTAATAAATGCGTTTAATATAAAACGCGACTTTGTACGTGTACTTTGTAGATATTTACATTCAACATATTAACAAGCTTGAGCACAAGTACGCATTGTCTGAGCAACAAAAATGACGAAGGCATCTGACCCAGATAACGATTTTACGTGAGGATCTATGAAGTATAACAGTTCTCGAGGCACAGCGTCGGCAGATTTGAACCCTCCAGGTTTGAATGGTATGTGCGGTGCAAAACAAATAAGAGACACAATAAATAAAGAAAAAAATCTGATATAATATAATGTGGTAGGCGCGAATAAATTATTCAAACATTAATTTGTCCAAAAATATTTCCATGAGGCAGCTATTTTAGCCGAAATATCTTGAGTGAACAACGATAAATTTAAAGCCAGACCGTCCTGAAAGTGTTCAACTCGACACTGAATTGTTGAGCAAACCACCCTGCCTTTAAGATGAAAAGTGCAATATTCTATGGATATTTAAAATACACATACACGGCGGTGCACGATTAAATAGACATAAGTCACACCTTGAATAAACTAAACTGTAGACGCTCACTCAATATTAGAAGGTAGTTGTCGAGAATGACTTAAAACGAACTGTGCACACCGTAAAGATTTGCCTCACGAGACTCGCTAAGAAGCACCCTTGTATCCCAACAACGCGCTCCTTCTCAAGCACTTGGCCAGGGCGCGGAACAGTCGAAGCGAAACAAGCAAATGCAAAGCATTGTTTCACTTGGCGACGTAACAGATTTGTGATCGGAGTGGCGAAGGGCAGCGGCGACCGTGATGGGGTTGCAAAGCCACGCAACCCGCGTAGAAGACAAGCGCCTTCGCTGCGACTACTTCTTGAGTGAGTGAAGGTCAATGAGTAAGTGAGTTCATTACTTCAATTGGGGCATAAGTTTGTTGAGTTTATGAATTCGTCGAGTATGAGTTCAGGTGAGCTCATGAGCTTGGCGAAGGGCGTTGTTGTTGTTGTTAGAACGTTCTTTATTGCCCTGTTATATATAATATATATATAAATAAATAAATATATATATATATATATATATATATATATATATATATATATATATATATATATATATATATATATATATATATATATGGGTGGATTCATTTCAAATCGTGCAGGCAAAAAGGGTCGAATTTTTAATTTCGCTGAAAAAAATATATGTTATGGCGTCGTCTCTAAAAACGCAGTAGCCACAAACGGCAAGTCCGTCGGATTTTTTGTTCTCGACTTACGAATTTTAAAAGAGGCCGCGGCGGAAAGCAGTGTTTTTCACATCCGTCGTGGGTCGGATGTTTCGCTCGATCTCCCGTCGTGGATTTTCAGTCCACATTATATTAACTTTTTTCAAGCACTCTGTGGGCACAGGTAAAAGGCTCTAATACCATGAAATAATTTTAGGCGTTTTGCTTTTTTTCTGTAAAAATGTCAAAAACGCCCCCTCGGTCAATTGTTGACGAACTTTGACAATTAAATACTGGCGATCTACTTGGGTTACATCAATATTTTTTATGTCTATGGAGAGCCCAAAACACGCTCTTTATAGATATTATAAAATGATTTACCTGTATTAAATAGCCTTTGCGGGACGTTTACGTTAATGTTATGCGAAAACCAAAAAGTACCAATTTTAAAATCGATTTTCTCAAAAAAACCCATTTTTTATTTTTTTTATTTTTTGTTAAAATGTAGATATGATAGTTGTCTACTCGAAAAGCAAGTCGAGAAAGTGTATATTTTGTTTGTATGTTCTATATTTAAGCCTCAATATCGGAAAAAGACGTCTTCGTTTTGCAAGACCTAAGTCAGACAAAAAAAAAACGTGCGCTTCTATGAATTGTAAAAAAGTTTTCTTGAATTTTTGTCTGCGTTTTGTAATCAATTATAAACGCATTTTGTGGTATTGAATAGTTATTTATGTTTTGAAAAGAGCGGGAAACCACGAGAAACATATCTAATCAAATCAGCAGGCCTAGTAGACCTTCAATATCGAAGAGGCACAGACGTTGTATTTTTTCGATTGATAAAACTTTCACTGTAAACTAGCATGACTAGCTATTAGCTGTCATATTACTAAGACATGAAAAGTCACCACGTCATTGATCTATTATATACAATTCTTTCCGAAACCAAACGCTAGGGTTTGTTCACCGCACATCGCACAGATCACCAGGGAATATCCTTTCACTTCCGTAATACACAAAAGTGATGACACAGAAACGATCCGAAACACACGGAGAGATTGTCACGGAGAAGGGTAGGGAATAAAAATAAATAAATAAGAATAAAATTACCCAACTCCGATCTTAACGAAAATTGCGGTAAAAAAATAAAAGATTTAGGTTCGAGCCGTGGCAAGGCGATAGGTCCACGCCTGGTCAGACAAAGAAGTCAACGACACGTAAAGGAAAAAAAAGTTAATTAAGACAGAAAAACTCAGCCGCACACGGCAAGAACAAAACCAACTCCTCCGGGCATTCCCTAAACGGGACACAACCAAATGCGTGCGAACACGCTCTCTACAGCACCGTCAGGCCGCTACGCCATGAAGAAATAAACCCAACAAGTAAACAATGCTAACAAACAGTTAGTAACGAAACATAAAAAAAAGTTCAGCAGAACCGCACCCGAGAAACAAAGTTCAGCGGGGCGAAGAAACACACACGAAATAAAATTAAAAAAAAGTCTTAACTGACCGACGCCGAGTCCAGTCCCATGACACTGAAGCCTGGCAGGATGATGGCGTCCAGATGATGCTCGAATCTATTCTTCACTCTGTTCCGCACATCCGTCGTGGCTGTGCGGAACAAAGTGAAGAATAGTTTCGAGCAGCGGTGCGCGAGAAGGTAACCGAGACGTAACATGCCTCGAGCTTCATATCGGGAGAGGAGCTTTCGAGGTAGTTACTGCATGCAGTTACTCAAACTTTTTCTTTAACCCTTCCCTTTAAAAAAAAAAAACACGTCAGCCGGCGCTAACTTTTCATCTCGGGAGAAGACCACTCTTCACAAACGGTTATAGTTGCCAAGGAGGCTGACTTCGACCCAACTAGTCTCCGGGCAGAATAGACACAAGTATATTTACCAACACGCTCGTTTTTGATGCTAGTCTCCGGGCTTTGCTGTTTCCAAAAGAGATAACCCTTCGGTGCTATCGGATTTCCGCGGAGGGAGATAGAGTACATAAAATTGAAAGAATAAAACACGGAGGACAAGCACAGGACAACCACTTTGCAGAGCACGGCCATTTCTAGGATAGGGCGTTCGAAGCTTGGGCAAATACGCGGTATCGTTTCACGCGTGCACGGATGGCTGGTTTCAAAATTTTCCCACATCCCTAACGAAACCGGCCCATCTTCGTGTGCGTGCGCGATTTTCGTCCCGCGCCGCCGGTTTTAGCTCGCACGCGGCGTTGTTTTGGCAGGCAGAACTGTTGTTGACCGTCGATATTGTAAGGCCATGGTGTTCTCATCCTCCCGGGCAACAGTTACTTTGCTTTCCCTTCTGCAATACTCTGACTGACTGACTACTCCTGGGTGGCCGTCACTGTTCGCCGCGTCAACGACACATTCGTACCATTTCACTCCTCGTGACACAGGGTGCGCTGCTCGCTTTACTGTCACGGGCCGTCCTATCTAACACAACGAGCGCGAAAGGTCGTGGTCATCTGCTGGTTCCGAAAGGGCGGGACGTTCATATAGGCCAATGAAGGCCCCGAATCAATAGGACGTCTGCCGATTTCTATACATTAAAATTTACGACGCCTGCTGGTCTGTTAAGAAGTGTTGCTTTCTCTTTTGAACTGCTCCAATGTAGCTTGCCGCCTATAATAAAATTTAAATGATCAATAAATATAACAGGGTGGAACTACTGTATTTCATTTTTATGTGGGTGCGTTGAAAAAAGTCAAAAATATTTCCAAGTTTGTGAAGACGCGCAATTCGCAAGTCCGTTTCAAGCCGTAAAAACACGTTTTTGTACGATATTGATGCTTAAATATAAAACATACAAACAAAATATACACTTTCTCGACTTGCTTTTCGAGTAGACAACTATCATATCTACATTTTAACAAAAAATAAAAAAATAAAAAATGGGTTTTTTGAGAAAATCGATCTTAAATTTGGTACTTTTTGGTTTTCGCATAACATTAACGTAAACGTCCCGCAAAGGCTATTTAATACAGGTAAATCATTTTATAATATCTATAAAGAGCGTGTTTTGGGCTCTCCATAGACATAAAAAATATTGATGTAACCCAAGTAGATCGCCAGTATTTAATTGTCAAAGTTCGTCAACAATTGACCGAGGGGGCGTTTTTGACATTTTTACAGAAAAAAAGCAAAACGCCTAAAATTATTTCATGGTATTAGAGCCTTTTACCTGTGCCCACAGAGTGCTTGAAAAAAGTTAATATAATGTGGACTGAAAATCCACGACGGGAGATCGAGCGAAACATCCGACCCACGACGGATGTGAAAAACACTGCTTTCCGCCGCGGCCTCTTTTAAAATTCGTAAGTCGAGAACAAAAAATCCGACGGACTTGCCGTTTGTGGCTACTGCGTTTTTAGAGACGACGCCATAACATATATTTTTTTCAGCGAAATTAAAAATTTGACCCTTTTTGCCTCCACGTTTTGAGATGAAACCACCCATATATATATAGACATACACATACCATATACACATATAATGCACCATTGTCGTCTGCATCGGTGCGGGCCTAAGGATCTGCCATTGCCGTCACGGCGGTCTGGGTGGGTGTTGGTCCCAGCGCCTTCGGCTGCTGCAAAGTCGTCCGCCGGGGCCGTCGTTGTCGTAGACGAACTCCGCCAGCTTTGTCCACAGCAGGGAGACGATCGTCTTGTCACGACTGGTGGGCAGAATCCAATCGACATACGTCGCCGGACGGATCTCGTCTGGGAGTTCCTCCAGTTTCGTTTTCCGAAGGCGAGCGTGGCGCTCGCACTCCCAGACAACATGGGCAGCCGTCGCGGTCCTCCGGCACCGGCGACACGCCCCCTCGTCGGGATCGTCGCCGAAGAACTTATGGCGCAGCGCCGGGGATAGGACAGTGTTGGTCGCGAGGCGGCGGACGAGGGTCTGAGTGCTCCTCGGTAGGTCATTCGGCATCGGAGGAACGGGACGCAACTGCTCGTCCGGGCGTTCCTCCCGCTCCTCACGAAGGTGCCGTAGGGTTCTCCGTCTTCGCTGTTTAGCACTTTCCTTGACGACAGACGGGTCGGCCGGGCCGGCTGCCTCGCCGGCTGAGTTGTGGAATGCGTTCGGCGCGGATGCCATCTGGCGAACTGCTGCTCGCGCCTCGCTGTGGGCCCACTCATTGCCGTCGATACCCGCATGCGCGGGCACCCAGGAAATAGTAGCTTGGATGTTGAGCTTGTTTCGAAGTTCTAGGAACGCGGCGAGCAACTCGCCGACTATTCCCGTGTACGTTGAGGGGCTCCCGCTCGCTCGTCTGCAAGTTTCGTACGCGCGGGTCGAGTCGGTGAACAGCAGGAGCCTGTGTGGTATGTCTGTTGGTGCAAAAGTTTCAGAACCCACTGGGATTCTCGGAGAAGTGCCATGAGTTCCGCTTGCGTAGTGTCGATGTCTTCAGTGTTCGAAAGTGCAGCCATGTTCGGAATGCCATGGGTGGTGTCGACCCACGCGACTGCCTGGACGGAATTTCTGATTTTTGTGAGAGGCGTAGTCCGGTGAGCTCATGAGTTCGTGAGTAAGGACTCGAAGGTAAGTGCGGAGGTGAGTGTGAGAGTGAGTGAGTCTTTGAAGTCTTTGTTTTTAATTTTGAACTGGGTGTGATTAAGTGAGTTCCAGCAAAAGTCCCGACCTCTTACAAGAGCGCATCTTTGCACCAGCGGTCCTACAACAAGTGGCCAGAGCACGGCACTACCGCCTCGCGTCCATCAAATGAAAGGAAAAGTGATTCGCGAACTGGCAAAACAAAGCACCGTACAGTTGCATTACAATGCAAGATTCAGCTGTGTCTCTTCTGGGCTAATCCACCATCACCCACAGGCGCGTAATAATAAAAAAGAATCATTTCAAAGCCTACCATGCATACTTTTTGCCTGCGTATTGGGTGTTTTCAACCCTCGTAATGTTTCACAACGGGTTATTTTCAAA
Organism: Ixodes ricinus; assembly: GCA_037355805.1. NCBI lineage: Eukaryota > Metazoa > Arthropoda > Arachnida > Ixodida > Ixodidae > Ixodes > Ixodes ricinus. The sequence continues at coordinate 7,121 of JAZHYW010047660.1, read as the reverse complement.
GAGTAGCATGCTCGCATATTACCAATAGCAGTTAGCAATAAATAAAACATAAGCGTCATCGAATGCTTACGAAACTTTAACGCACTAAAGTACATTCCATTGTTATATTGCTCAAATATGTCGCTTACGTTTAAATACCTTCAATCGAACACGAGGTTTGGGTCTTGTAAGTATAGATCAACTTAACATCGTTCAATGGTGAAAGGATACTCTAACAAAGTAGATTGCAACTTTACAATAATAAAAAAGGGCGTAGGGCTTATTCCTGGGTATATATATGTGGTTGAGATAAACCAATGAGTGTTGGTTTGTGTAAAGACGACGTTTTGTTTATTTACTCTAGATTTTCTTTTACTTTAGCGTCGAAATTTAACAGTGCAATTTCTTATTAATGGTTCCTCAAAACAAAAGTGAATCGCAAGGACACAGAAAAAAACCTCTACAGTGGCTTGTTTTACGGTGGAAATAACGCCTATTGCCTGCGAACAACTAAAAATACAGATTATCAATTCTTCAGTTGTTCAAGCGATTAGATCAGGTGGGCGTTTTCACCGCGCATGTTAGTGACCACTTGCCCACATGTTGGTTAAGCTCCTACTCTAAGAAAAAAAAAAAAATCAATAAAACGCAAACGACCCTTGATCTAAGTAGTGAAATAAATACGGAGTCATTAGCGAAATATTCTAGTCGTATGGAAATAACGGGCGGAAATGATGTGTGCTCCAGAGGAGAGTGAGGGTGTAGCCTATTGATTGTTTTTAGTAAGGTTCAAATAGTTATAATGACGATTTTTCTCATTAAAACAGCAAACCCTAGAGAAATAAAGCATAGAAAACCATGATTTATTTTGATCGACATAAATGAATAAAGGATTAGAACAAAATGTATCATATATTCATCCAGTGGGAGATGTATGCCTGCTGCTTTATGAATTCAAATTTGCGAATATATATGATGACCAGTGAAAGCTATTGAAAACGATAAATAATATCAGACTGAAAACAAAAGAGACGTCTCTATGAACTATTTTGTTGGAAGACGAAAATGAAACCAATGAAAGAAGCTGGAGATAAGATAAATCAGCAATTCATCAATGGCGGAAGTATCCACAAGAACAGAAAATCCAAAATGGCGAAAATATGCTAGAGAGCTCTATGCACTCTATAATGGTAGTCCCGGTGTCGTCTGCAACAATTTATAAAAATTATAAAAAAATGTCAAGCAGCCAGTTTAGATGAAATTAAGCCCCGACATATTAAATATGTCGCTTAATTTCCGTTCTCTGTAACTAAGCAAATAAAATGTTACAAAGCGAAATTTTACCAACAAGCTTAAAATAGTCAGAATTACCCTGTGTTTGAAGGAGAGTGAAGAAAACGTAAACAATTGTTGAACAAGCTTTGTTTTCACTGTTTTCTTTAATGTTGAAACTAAGATAAAAATTAGGAGGAGCTGATTTTTATTAAACACAAAGTTTTCACGTTTTCTCAATGGATTGAAGAACGCAAATCTACAAAACAAGCACTCCTGAAAGGTCAAACACAAAACAATCGAGCAGTAAGTGTAAATTTTATATTCTCGGGATTTTTTTTTTTTTACCAAGAGCAAGCAGTCGATAACGTGCAGCCCAAAATATTATTCGAGAAACTTAAAGAATATTGCCGCGAGCGCAGCTGACCAAGCAGGCAGCGCGCTCGTGGCCTAACGGTTATCGCGCGTGCCTTCCACGCAGAAGGCCAGGGTTCGATTCCTGGCCGCGCCTACACATTTTTGTTAACGCTGTAATGTGATGTTCTAGTAAATTCGAGAGCCGCCTTGCTAATTCGAGGTTAGAATGTTCTACGAACCGAACCTTCTACGCCGAATGTTCTGGAGCCCACGCGTGTACAAAGGGGCTTCGCCTGGCAAGCCGAGTCAGTTTTCGCCCCAGCGTTCGACTCTGCTCTATCGCCGATTTCGACGCCCGCGACGCTCTGCTGTAATCTTCTGTTTCCTTTTTATTTTTGGGCACAAGTTCGCCCTCATTAAACGTTCAGTTTCCTCAGTTATTCCTTGTTTGTCACCTCGTCATTCGTGACATATATGCCTACACTTGAACTGAACAAAAACTAGTACAAAGTTATTAGACTGGTCGGTTTCAGTACATAACTATAAATAAAGATTCATCTTCCTACTCAAATATACAGCATGGTGTTGCAGAGATCAATCATAGGCCCCTTAATATTTTAGTGTCAGAAAAATCATCTGACCAAGTAACTGGCGTCAGGAAATTAATATGTAGGCGGATGATTCTAACATACCCTTTAGTGCAAAAAAATATTGAACTGGCTGCAAACTTTTATTTCCTAAAACTTTCACACGCATTACAAAACGGCGCACAAATTAACTGAAGCAAAACAAAATAAATATTTTTCAAACCATTGAGTAAACGGGATGAAGATAGCATAAACATAAAATGTGTAGGCTTGAAACTGGAGCAAGTAAGCCAGAAAAACTTATTTGGTGTTTGGTTTAGTTAAAAATTCTCATGAAGTAGCCATATTAAGCTGAAAGGTGTCCTCTCCAGAACTATAGGCACACTGTATAAATCAAAATTTTTATCCGAGTTCGATGCTTAAAGCTATGTATAACTGTTTAGTTCTTTCAAAACTTAACTACGCAGTATTGACTTGGGAAACGACCACTGCCTCAAATTAAAAAAAATAAAATTTCAGTGCTTAAAATGTATGCATCTTCGAGGAATATATAAGAGATTGCAGGAATATGCACATATGTACTTTTTTCTTTTTAAACGCGACATTTTAGGGCAAATAAATATATTACTCTAAACTGCGTGAAATCACCCCAAAAATAAAGCCCATTTAACACACAAAAATGAACTAACACCGGTGTACAATATTAGATGATCAGAACGGAAAGTACCTAGGATAAGAATGAATTACGGACAAATAAGTTTAGCTTTTCAGACAACAAAAATTTTGAGACATGAAGAACCTAAATTGAATCTCGATATATGAATTCCCCAATTTAAACTAGATTAACATGAATATTTGCAGTGATTTCATAGTCTTTAGCACAGATTTTCTTCCTTTATTTTACAGACATTTATGAGTGATAACATATATATATTTGTTTACTTTGTTATTGTGCAAAAAGTGTCATTGCATTTCGAATTTTTCTCTCTCTCCTTTTTAGCAACATGTATTCGACATATTTTGTCCATTTACCATAGTGCAAACTTGTGCTTGACACCTTTGCTATACAATATCGAAATATTCCGTGAAGATGTTTGTAATTGTTATTTTTTAGTGTTTGTATGCAGCTGAATAGTGATTATTTGGTTGCTGGTATAATTTGATTTGATTAGACGATTGAGCCTATCTAAAATATTTGTATAATTTGTTTTCCGTCTTTTATGTCTATGTAGCTCGCTGCATACATAAGAAATGGTCTAAGGCCTTGTCAGGCACCTGCACCTGTTGCCTTTTGCCTCTGCGGAACAAAAATCTGCAGACACAAAAAAGAAAACAAAATGCAACGTGACTTTGCAGTGTTTTAGCGATTTATGCACAAATATGATGACAGCCAAACGATGAACAGTGAAACCTAGCTTTGGCACTTTTTTGTCAAATTAGAGCAAATATACCTAGACTCTGGCCAAAGAAGGGGAGGTTTGGCTTTGTATTGGCTTCTATTCAGCCAGATCAACATTAATAATTAAGCCATTGTGCTACCTGGGGTTTTTCATTGGGTTTCAATGTGAAATTGCCGACGCGCACAACTACAGCCTATGCCTTCAATATCGCTTTGTCGCGGCCAAGGGTAGGAAACGCGGGAAACAAATTAATGTGCGGCAAATCGTAGGCGCTTACATCGGTGGTACGCGAGCGAATACGACGAGAAAGAGAGCGACAGAAAGGCGAAGAAAAAAAGAGAAGCAATGACATTAGGCTGAGTCGTGTTTGGCATCGTACTCAGCGAAGTTGAAGCGGATCCAGCGTTTGCTCAACTTTATTTGCATTTGTACAACGGCGCTAGATGCCGGTGCTTACCTCGGTAAAAGAAAGAATAGCAAATGGGACAAACTAATTACGAACCTCTTATGTTGTTTTTCGGCTTCTTATGCCAAAGTAAAGCATCGCCAGCAATATGGGACTATAGGGACCACGGATATTTGCGTCTGTGTCCCGCTGTTGCGAAGCGATCAAAATGCACGGGGTAGTTTTTTCCCATATTTTATTGCGTGAACTCTATATGACTCGAAACCCGGTTTGTACCCGAGGATAAGCTCTTTTGCTGATCTGTTTACCTGACAGATTCACCGTGGTTATGATTTATATTTCGGTTTCGCTGTGGCGTTTCGTAGCAGATAAACTACGTTCTTCACTCGCACTGGCCAGAAGAACTGTATGTGAACAATGCACCTTGACTCGCTCTTTGAGAGTCAAGTCATATCTCACGGTGACTAAAATCTAAAACTTGTGGAGCTTTCACCATGTTTCAGTAGCACAAAAATTGGTTTGTCTTTTAGCCTGTACGGCATAAACAAAATAAATATTAGGACCACCCCCAAAAGAAGCGAGTTTTTTTTAATCAACAATTTTTAAAGTGTTTTGTATGTCCGACGTAAAAAGCCCGGGACGGAAGCAAAATGTTGAACAAACACGTCTCCGAATTTACTATGTCATCATGGGAACCAGCTCGCCTGCCATTATTAACGTTGTCTTTCTGTGTTAAACCAGCGTCTTTTATGTGCGACAATCCTACTAATAAACCTTTTGACTAAGCAAGCAAACCACGATTATATGCAGAATATTTTCTTACCTCGGTAGCGTTGGGGAAATCACCATCGCATACGGTTGTTCCGATTCGCTCTGACCTAAGAGCTCGTATTACGAGGAAAAGAGCAGCAATCATTGCGCCTCTCTAGAATCACAAGTGGCAGTATGCCGCCTCAGACATGAATATACAGCTATAATATGTATATATATACTTGGGAGCAGTGTTAAGGTTACTAACAATACGCGGAGTTCATTCACTGAAGTAAGCGCCAACTGGACTGCCCCTTACTGAAGAATATATAAAAAAAAAAAATCCTTCCGTTTTTTTTGAGCTATTCACGTTTTATTTTTCTAAATGTGAGAGATACCACCTGTTTGAACATATTTCGTTCATTGCAACCCGACGAGTGTACGCCTTAACCCCACAGTTCCCGTCAAGTGATGCAGACTAAAACGAAATTTCATAAAACTTTGCGAAGCTCGAATGCTCAGCGCCACGTCGGCGGGTGCTACGCATCGCTTTTCCATAGACCCGTAGCTCTCTAGTTTTGAACAGCAGCCGCCTGGCGAGCAACATCAGATATTTTTAGGTCGCGTTTCCAATGTGCGTAGCGTTGCATACTTTTCAAATGTTCTGTCGGTGCGCATGAACATAGCCTCCTCTATGCGCACAAAGCCTGGCAGTTCGACGACGGAGCCGTAGAGCGCCCGGTCGCAGATTTGGAGCGCGAGGATCTGGTGAGCACAGAGCATCAAAGAGCCATTTCTCGGGGAACCTGGACGTCGAGCGCACAGCTTTTGCAGCGGCGAGGACCCGAAATACACTTGCTCGCTCAGGAGAAGTGTGTTTCCGGCGTCTCGCCGCAGCGGGCGCCAGTCGCGTGGCTCTCCTCTCATCCGTTGTCTGCCGTTCCACCTTTTCTCATTTCGGAGGCCGCTTCTCGTGGCGATCTGCCAGGCTTTGTCAGTATATAGGAGGCTACGGCATGAACCATGAGCAGACGCTGAGGAACGACGCTCACAAACGCTAGTTTACGCCCGTGGAAGGTGCACTTTATGGGACGCTGGGACGCCACTTCACGATCAGCAATAAATGGTCGCGTTTTGCGAACGCTAGACGAGAGCGCCTCTTTTGTGGTCGCGTATCGTGAACGCTACAGCGACCCCTGGCTCAGAGCGACAGGCCTGTTGGTTTTACTTCTCACACCGCCATTGTTGGCAGCGTACGTTGCGAATGGCCGATATCGGCAGAGAAGGTGGGCTGGACCTTTATTACGTCTAGCATAAGTATTGCAAGCAAACATTATTATATGAGGCCGCGCAACCGATCTTCGCATTGCCGATTGTCCGTTGATTCAGCGGCCACGCGTTCAGCCTGGAATAGAGCCTTTGTTTCTTGAAGTTTCTAGGCGTTTCTTGTTGCTTAGGTGTAGCCAGCGGCACTATACGCTGGCCTAGCGGAAGCGGCGGCCGGAGCGGTTCAAATACCGTGTAGGGCGCCCCAGACGGGATATCAAACGCGCAACTTCCAGCTCACACCCGCCATGGGTGTCGCGTGAAATCGATAAGACGCGCATTTGCTGTTACCCTCATTCATCGATCTGCTTGAAAGGCGCGCGGCTGGGGCTGATGCAACATATTAACGATTCCGTCGCTTTTTTGTTTCTTTAGGGTTACATTTACTTGTCTTGATGAGCCTGATGGCAACTAGAAAAACTTCGTCTTATAATTTCCACCGACACTCCACGGGTATGATACATGGAAGTGGCTCGTTCCATTCTCGCTCCCGACGGTTTGCTAAATTTGTGAGGGAAGTATCTAGACAAGACACTCCGATTGCGAGATGTGTGCGAAGCTGCATTGCGCCATTGCGTCATGAACAAATGTAATCAGTTTAGTCTGAAGGAGTTGTCCAAAATCACTGAATTTTTCTTTAGATTATTAAGCCCAAAAATAGCTTGAAACTTTTGTGATAAGTAGTAGAAAAAAACCATGTTTTATTTTTTCTTAATTTGGTAATACCGCAAATCTCACAAACAGATTCTAGCAAGAGAGTATATAAGATATTGAGATGCGTAAGACGGCTAGCAAACGCGTAAGAGACAGAGAATCCACTCAGTTCACTAAAATTGTGTTTTCCTTTATAACTTCGAAGCCAGTGAGATCAGACCAGCTGAAACATTGCGCATTCATGTTATTTCGTTTGAGGTTTTGGATTTTGATAAGTTTGGTGTTCAAGGAAGATCATGGGAGTCGTTTGGTCAGATAACTGCTTCATCAAGCAGGAGTGTGTAATATGCACGAGACGCCACAAAGGCATATTTGTCTCGTGGCCGGTTG
>JAZHYW010047658.1:2500-27603 GCA_037355805.1 Ixodes ricinus | reverse complement strand
TACGTATTGCTAACATTCAATCTGATCGAAAAGCGATTTCGCTCCACGTGAAACTTCGCTTCCAACTGAGTTAAACACCCTCTAGGAATATTAATTCAACACGACAATTGTAGCCGCACGCGAAAACCACAAATAGAAAAAAATATTTTAACAGAAATACTGGTTACGGAGTGCGGTGCGGGAAAACAAACACATCGCTTGGAACTGCAGTTGAGCCGCTTAATTTACAGGCGTTCAAATAATTACGACATGATCACTTTTAACTAAGAGATTCATCCCCTGAGACGTTCATAATTATCTTAGAAGTCTGACAATACCGACAATAGTGGAAACAAAGTCTATACGCTGGGAATACTACTCGTTTCTTAGGTGGCCAGCGAAGAAAATCCGTAACATTAAAAATATAAGTATAAATGGTGGCGACACAGGGCAGAGAAGTAGTGATCGGATTATTGTGCCGATGTATTGGTGTTTGCATGTGATGTGTATTTGTATGCGCCAAAAGTTTATGTTCAGCTGATGCTAGACGGATGCGTAATGTATCTCCATGTGTGCATAATAAAAGTGGCTGAACGGTTTGAAGCGTAATGTCGGCGTGAACAAATAAAAACACATTTGTATCACATGACTTGAGGGTATCTAGCGCCGACGCTCTAAGTACACTATAGATGTAGGTGTGATATCCGGCAGGTACTGAGACGACACTGACGGTTTTCCATTGAGACGCGATCTCCGTCGGGTACTACAACCGACGCTGGCAATACTGTAGTGCACTGTTGCGGAGTTGCCACTCGGGAATTGGTATGATTCCGGAATCGTTCCGGACTTTCACGACCCGAAATGGAATGCGAATGGAATAGCTGCAACGTTGAGGGGAATGGAGTAAGAATGGAATTAGATGCCTTTTTGCCCGGAATGAAATGTGAATAGAATAAGCCAAGTTCTTTATTGTTTTATTTTTTTTTTTGTGGGGGGGGGGGGAGGGGGTTGTTTAGCTAAACGGAGCCAGTCAACATATCAGTTGCTCAGAAAAAAAATGCGCGGAAAACTGCTACCATTACACAAAAACATGCGTTAGAGCAAAGACCAAAGGGAGGGAGGGGGGGGGGGGGAAGGAGTGGCGGCGGCGCCTTTCGTGGACGCGCAGACGACGGGCTTCGGCTTTACTGGCGTTGCACGAGAGCGAAACAAGAAACAACGCGCCAAGCAAAAGAAACGAAGGAAGGGGCAAAGAAATAAACCGTCATGCACGGCTCTTCACGGTGCTTTTTGTCTTGCTTTTGTTTTTTGCGATGGCATGGAGAATGCAAGCGCGCACAGACTGATCTGTAGTGGCTGCGACTCATAACTCGCCGAACTCTGATAACCTCGTTGACTCGCACGCCGCCGCAGAAAGATGATCAGTTATTGTTTTTTATAGTTCGAGGAGCGTTGTTTAGCAGGTGGCCAACCCCGCTGCCTTCCACGTTCATTCACGCGCACTCCTTTGAAGTGCGAAATCTGTGTTTGCTTCGGCATTAAAACAAAGCGAGATTCGCTTCTTATTTCTCCTCCTGCGCTTGCTCCGACGCTTGTTTTCTTTCTGCTACATTTTACGTGTAAGTCCGCCTTTTACTTAGTCCTTGTTTCGATGCTTGTTTTTTGTGTTATATGTTTTACATTCAAGTGGGTTAGGGTTTCAATCAAGCTAGCGGATGCCCGCTCAATTATTTTTGACTTTAGTCTCTGCATATCTTCTTTCACCTTGCAGATGGACCGCTGCGGACGCTTCGAGTCACCCCAGGCAATCCTGCACCATGAGCATAGTAACATCAGTCCTTATTTTGAGGAATGTAGCTTTTTTTTTTGCAATTGTCTATGAGTTTGACAATGTCACCTTTATGCTGCTTACACCGGCAAACATTGCACAATGTTGCTGTCAAGTGCCAATTTTTACGTTTAGGAATTAGAGGAATGCAATGAAACGATTCAGCCATTCCAGGGTGGGAAAGGGCCCAGTGTCCCCAATCCTAGGAGTTGAAAGGAGTTGAATTATGGAAAACCCTTTACCCGGCATGAAATTGGAATGGAATGTGGGTGCTTATTCCGCAACATTTCTCCAGTGATAGTGTGCTTGTACTACACCACTTTGAAAGGATATTTAATATTAATTTTCATTTCACGAAAAACCCGCAGCGGCTATGCAGGGAATTTCGCATGGGAGCCCAATGCATTAATAAAAATATGCACGGTCTCGTGACACACCACTTTCACCGGTAATGGATTCTATTATGCGATTTTTGTCCAGATGAAATACGGCTGAGCCTAATAACAATGGTTTGTACGAAGCAGAACGGTAAAATGGTGAATGCAGAAACTTTGCAGCACAGATTCCTGTTTGGTTGTGGTAAATCGAATACCAAAATTTGAGGCGAAGCCTTTTACACCGTTTGCTTAAATGCACCCATCCCAGTTCCTTTTCCGTCTCAGTTGTGCTACTGAAACGATCATATCTCTCCATCAAAATCCGAGCAGTAACAGATTCGATACGTTCTATAGCACTGATAAGAACCTGGTAGGACGGATCCCAGAACATGATGGGTGTGCTCTAAAGTTGACATACTCTAATGTCTAGACATGATGTGGATGGGAAGAACCGCATATTCGGAGTATTTGTCAACACTATTGTGTAGATATTTGCCAAATATTATTTTGCCGCGGGTGTTTCCTTTCATAATTCACATAATCAATTTCGCATAGCGCTTTACCTTTTTGTTGATCGTGGAGTATATTTCAGCCTCCCACTTCTTCTTTCTTACTACTTGTTTGTACTTTAAGATATTATCCTGTAGTTGCCAATTAGAACGCACGTCTGGTTTAGTGGATGGTTCGTTCATTGCTAAATGTCCTTTTAACCTACACAACGTTGACACTTGACATTGATTTTAGTATTCGAACTGCTGATAATTTTATTCCGGAGAAAGCTCTTGAGAAAGAATAGACGAGATGGTGAATTAAAGGACAAGACATGCATCTAAATTTGTCCACATTAACAGAAGTTGTATTTTATAAAATCAATTTGCTTATGTTAACTTTGTGATTTTATTAAATAATCTTTTTATACATTCAACGCTGTTTCTTGGAGTCCATACCACATATATATAAACTCTGGTAAGTCTACAAAGAAGGTGGCGCGGGAGAACACGCGACAGTCGGCCGAGCGGTTCACGGGACTGGTGAGCGTAGTTGGCGTGAAGAGAGCGCTAACCAAACCGCCATGACCGTGCGTGCCCCAGGAACGCGGCCGTTCATTGAGACAAGAAACAGCACCATAACTGGAGCGCGTGGTGCTCTACACGCTCATCAAGCCCTCAACGCGAAGGAACAGTAAAATCTTTACCATCCTATGTTTTACTTTGTGATTTCTTGAAAGAGCAATTCTGGTGGAACCCGATCGGCGGCATTAGCTATTGAGCAACCCACATAAAATGCCGCCCAACGTGTTCCTCGATTGGTTTGCCACTAGTTCCGTTCGTCCCAGGGAGTCTTACAGATCAATTGAGCGCTCGACGTCGTGTAGACAAACGCTGACGATGCTCCCCAATACGAGGATGGCCGCCAATAAGAACAAGGACGACTCGTCCGAGGCGCGTTTCAGCAAGTGTTCGACGTTGATGGGGCCGCGGAAGCAGGGACTAGTGCGCGGATATCTCTAGAGGCAGGGAATTTACAACCAGCTCCAGCTGGAAAGCGCGGCGGGCATCGGCGAGCTTATGCGCGCCATAACGGCGGTGATGGTGACGTTCTCGAGAAAACTCGGGACGAATCCAAGAGTCGTGAATATCCGCATACGTTTCCGCCACCACCGCGCTTCACCGTATTTACACCAACCGATGCAGTACACTCCAACGGCAAATTCGTCAACTATCTTTCAGCACTACCTGGACGAGTACAAAGCCGCGTTGTGAGCAGCAGATGAAACGGCCCTGATGAAGGTTGCGCCAAGACTACGATGACGGGCGACGCGTCGCGTTAAAGGCGGCTGCTACAACCGTTCGAATCGATAGCGGACTTCCGGACGCCGTTTGAGGAGGAGGTTCTGCGTCCGGATTTTGAGTTGGATATTAGGAATGAGCTGGCTAACAGCGCTCAGCACCCCGACGAAAGCCTCCTGGAGTGCCTATTTGAGCTAAAGAGCTCTTCTCGATGGCCGAACAATCCGCGCTTAGACGCAGAGAAGGTAGCTAGTGCGATCCGGCAATGTCCTCTAGACTTAAAACCCACTTGCGTGGGAAATAATTATATAGAGCAGGGTTGGGCAGTATCGCGATACCAATGCATCGCGATAGTATTTCAGAAATATGTTTGGTATCTTCATTTCTGTATCGCGATACTTTTGCTTTTCCACCAGTATCTGTATTCCTGTATCGAAATACATTTTGAACGTTTCTTTGTATCGCAATACAATCAGGATGAAATGTATTTCGTTACATTTGTTGAGAAATACTCCCTCCCCCCCTCCTCTCAAAAACAAAATCCAAGTCCAAACGCATTTCTTTTTCTTTTTTTACTTTTGAGGGCAATAAGACCAAGGAAATGCTGGGGCATTGTTTCTATGCTGACCAAGGTTCCTTCCGATTCTCCAAACTATCTTTCTATGCGTCCTCTTCTTCTTCTGGAGAAGTGTTGCGTAGTCGGGGATTTGAACCAGGTGGCGTCCCAGGAGTGGAGTCAAAGCATCTTCTGCCACAGGTCCTTAGGTAGGGTTTTCTGGAGTCATTGTTTGCTGGCACCCGATGTCAACTGCTAACCGTCTCTCTTACCTTAGCGTACACAGTTCACCCAGCCGAAATGCTGAGTCACGAGTGGTGGTTGACTTGAAATAGTAGCATGACTCACGCACTGAAGTTCAACACATATTCGAATGCTCTGGTGATCCAAAACTCCAGGAAGGAGGCCAGACGTGGCCTCGCTGTGCCGACCTATACTTCGTACACCTGCGACTCGTCTCGAGCACACTGCTTCTCGGAGAGCTCGCACTTGTGCTGGCGATATCAGATCGCAATCCACGAGGTTTCTGTTTGGATGATTCTAGGCGAAACTTGAGGACTGCAACCCATGCGTCGATGGCAGAGGGTCAATAGGAAAAACCGTCACAACAGTTATGGAAGCGTATCGTTTTTTCAACCGTAACAAAAGATAAGACATTTGTTCCAGGATGCTTAAGGTGTTCCACTATTCTCGAAAATTTCAAATGACACTGCCTGCACGATCTTCAACGAAGTAACTTACAACGAAAGTACGTATTGCCCTTTAATATAGCAGCGTGGTAAAGTTCCATGTTCAAGGCCACACCTGCAGACACTATAATACCAGTTCATTTCACCGTGACTGTCATGTGATCAATGTTGACAGGGGCCTCCTTATTGGACAGGGTGTTGTGACATTTTGATGGGATTTAGGGTGACATAAAATTTATGAAGAGTTTGAAGTCTTTTTGCATTACTCGTCAGAGAGAAAGGATGTCAGGGAAGGGACCACTGTCAGTCCTTGATGGAACGTTATTTTTAGCCCAGCAAAGGCTCGTCGTCGTCCAAAACCACCACCTTCAAGGCAGAGTGAAAAGCCTAAGGGAAAGTAATTTCATGATCAAAAACTTCCACTTCAAGCTTCAAGATTCATCTAGGTTGGCGTCTCAAACAAAGTTGAAAAATGTATTGCAGTATCAGTATTTCTGAATTTGTATTTCTGCCCTTCCTAAAATGTATTCCTGTTTACGTATTTCCATATAATGTTGGCCTCTAATTAAAATGTATTTTCCAATACGTATTGCGATACATTTTTGCAGACATAATTTAGTATCAGTATTTTAGCTACTAATTTTAATGCATCCCTGTATTTGTATTTCCAAATACATTTTTGAGTATTTCTGCCCAAACCTGATATAGAGGCACTTGCCAGAGAGGCACTAACACTTCAAACAGGCTTGCTCGCTGAGCTGCGCCTTCATCATCGTCCGAACGCTAAGGAGTTTCCAGAAACAACATTCGCATATACGGCACGTGCCGCGGGCACTCACACCAAGTTGCACACCGCTTACATGACCTTAATCGAGCGCGGTCTTGAGGCAGCGCATACCGCCCCGCGCTTTGAACCCTTTCGGTGGTAAGCAAAGGCGCAGGGGAGTCGACGCACGCTTGACAAAGGTGCAGACACGCACGGGTGGTGCGGAGAATAAACACCTCCGGAGGCGCAACTTGTTGACTACAGTCACCGGTATCATGGCTCACTGCACGTAGCTCTAAATGTACCGCCTAAGCCTAATAATTGACAAGTTGCAGGCAACGACCGGCCACAAGTCAGGTGTTACAAGTGTTGCGCGTGCGCGTCAAGATGCAATCATTAGGTAGCGGCTGGTTATTGGTGGTTCCAGGCAAACGCCGGGGCTCGGCGATACTAATCAGGGCCTTCTATGTTGAGGCTGCCGGCCGCTGCAGACCTCCTGCATCAGCATGCTGCCGGGCGGAATGTTCAGGTAGGTGAATGTGCGGCAATTGTTCCGTCAGCGTGTCAGGCTTAGGACATGACACCTTAGACACGCCGGTGCGTGCGTGTAGAGATTGGTGGTAAAGAATATTCGGCTCTAATTTATACAACCAGGCGGATTTCGTCGGCCGACCACCAGTAACCGAGGTGTGTGTGGAGATTCACGTTTGTCCTTTGTCCGCCTTGCTCCTCTTCTCCAGGAATCTTTCATCGTCATTATTTTCCTCCTAGCTTGCACCCTTTAATTAATTACATTATTATCATAACTGCTGTCTTCTTCTGCTTGCAGATACTGTGTACAAGGTCTGCCATAATGATAGAGCTTTTGAGTGTTGCAACGTCTAGCTCCGCTGCGTTTAGCGACGGGATTGGACGAAGCGCAAGGTGCGATGTGCACTTCACCTTGGACTCGACGGCCGACGAATTGAGGCAACGTTTTGCTTACGTGCCAGATATATCAATTCCTATTATTGTAGGGCAGGACTTCCTCTGCCTTGAGGGTGTACTCCTGGACTCTAGGGCAACAAGCAATATCACGACGATCCGTCAGCCCCTCTTGTTCCCTCTGCTGCCCCATTACCTTTGGCGCAGAGAATTAAATGCTTGCTCACCGAGTCACGTCAAGAGAAGGTATTAGCTGCGTGAGTCGTGCCGAAGAAGTGGAAACAATATATGTGTCGTTCAATGGGCCCGCCGAACAACGCCGGATTCTAGCGAACGCCTTGTCTTTACTGTGAAGCTAAGTTTAGGCGGAAACCTGGCTGCCCAACCGTTCTGCGACATGGATTAAAAACGGGAAAGTCAAGGCCATGGGGCATAATCCCAGGCCACTGGGGATACATGAACTTTCTCTCTTAGACACGGCTCCCAAAAGATGCTGGACACGGTGCGGCGTCACGGATCTCCGGCTGTTCTAGTAGTCTTGTCGCCAAGGAAAGCACGGAACAACGCATCTTCCCGTAGATTACCGGCGACTTAATGAGATCACAAGGAGGAACACGTATAATTTCCTGCAGTATTGAATCTATAATGCAGTCGCTGGGGCGCGCGAGGTATTTAAAACTCTGAATTGTAGCAGGGCTTTCCTCCAGATGAAGGTGACTCCAGACAATGCCCAAAAGAAGGCGGTCACCTGTTAATCGAAGGTTGAGTGTACCCTTCTTCCGTTTTGATTGTTCAACTGGCGGCAGAATTTTTCGACTACTCAAGGACAACGTGGCTGGTGATGCGAAATATAGCTCTGCGTTGTCCTACATGAACGACGTCGGGGTATTTTTCATGTGATCCAAAAGCATACATAATGATTGAAAACCTGAGAATGTGGTTTTGAAAACGGAAACTCGTGAAGTAGGGGGGAAAAGGGACACACAACGTCTCAAACTCATCTAAAAACTTTATTGCCTCTACGCCTTATGTACACCTCCCCCGGACGTTGAACGCCGCCACCACCAAATGTTTGATCACCAAAACTAAAAAAAAAAAATATGAACGGAATAACAATTCTTTTCGGTCATAAACAATACATAAAAAGTTATACAAACATAAGCAAAAGTCGTCACCACCGCACCTGAAGGACTTCGACGCGGACAATGTCACACAGCACTTGTACACACACAAAGACCGTCTCTAAATTACCCGCTTTTACCCTAAACTGAACCATGAATTACACACAGTCGCCAACAATGCCCCCCATTAGGATCCCGAACACAACAAAGCAAACAACTCTGCCAAGCAGCCTCCCCCTCCCTTTTTAGTTCGCCCCATACTAGGTTTTTAGAGTCGAAGAAACTTTTTCGACTCACTTCCAATTTGCAGTGACGCTTGGCTAATGCAATTTCCCGATGTTTTTATGCAAACAGTTTCTCGCACAACCACGTCTCATCTCCTCACGCTCTCTTGTGTACGATTTCTGTCTCTGACCAGTTCGCTGTACATGCATTACACTCCCTGGAGATGCCTCGCTAGTTCAGAGTTTAAAGCGTTAATCCTTAGATTCTGTTTATGTTCTGTCAACCTATCGTTAATGCACCTTGCCGTCTGACCAACATAATTAAATCCGCATTCTAAAGGAATTTCATACACTACTCCACTGACACATGGAAGAGATCTCTCGCAATGCATTTTACATTATTTTGTCCTGCCTCAAAGGGGGTCAGTTTAGCTAATCTGAAATCACATGTGAACCCCGTGTTAACCTCAAATATCTCTGCATGCCTTCAAGTTATGCGAAATGGCGTGAAAATATGGAATGGCGGCCCGGCGGTTCTTTACCTCCGCTTATCTTGCTTATCTTTGATCTGTAGAGCAAGCTGCCGTTTCATGAAGAACGCTTGATACCGCAGCCCTCTCTAGTCTTCCCCGTTGTCTTTTTAAAGACTGCTCCATGTAATGAATGTTTGATCTTTGTAGAGTGATCTGGGTCAGAGACTTCACTACCCCTGCCTTTACAATTTTGCAATGACAACTCGCTTCGATAAGACGGGTTTTGGCGCCTGCTTACCATATTCACCTCAATGTCTATGGATAAACTCAAAAGAACTGATATTACATTCTTAATGATAATACTCCTTTGCATGAGTAATCAGCACAATTATAAACTCAAAAAGAATGGATATTGACTGGGTAACGATCAAACTCATTGGAATTAGATATGGGCAAACTCAAAAGAATGAATATTGAGTCGCGTAACGATAAAACTCATTGGAATTTGTAGTAAGTAAACTCAAAATATTGGATATTGTGTTCTTAGTGATTTCTTAGTGATTTTTACACATTACACATTCAATGTGTAATGTGTAAACTCAAAATAATTGATATTGATTGGGTAATAACGGAACCTCGCTTGAATTTGTAATGAGTGACTTCAAAAGAATACACATTGAGCGGGTAATGATAGCACTCATTTGAATATAGATGAGTAAATTCAAAATAATAAATAATAGTTTTGGAATGATAAAACTCATTTAACGCTTGAGTTTCTGTTGAGTTTTATTTGACTCAATAAAAACCCATTAGAAGCGCAATTGAAACTCATTGTTCCATTTCTTGTAAGGGCGGTTTAATAATTATCCACAAACAGGTGTAGCTCGAACAATTAACGGTAAATTACCTCAGGCTTGGTCGTGTGCAACTTTACCTTGAAGCCGAATGACGATTAATTGGGGGCCATTCTCAATTATTCACCACCGCGCGATGTAAAGAGCATTCAAAGGTTTCTTGGGATCGTTGGCTTTTACTAACAGTTCATCACTAATGTGCGCGGACCTGGCACGGACATCAATTCTACTGCTCCGGAAAGGCTCGAGGTGGGTCTGGGTGTGAGAACAAGGGGTGGCGTTCTCTTCTCTCGCAAGGGCAATGGCGGACACCGTTAGTCTTTACTTACTGCATTTAGCTTAATGGCATTTCTTTCGTTCAGACGGATGCGAGCGACAAAGATACCGGAACGGTGTTGCTACAGGAACATGATGGACAGTTACCGGCATATGGCATGCGCTAGCCGATCACCTTCACCGACGGAGCGCTCTTATAGCATGACGGAGATGAGGGAGTTTATTGTGTTTCCTTCAGGAATTTCGACCTCAATTTAGACGGTACGACCTTTGCCTTTCAGACCGATCATGCAGCTCTTACGTGAATTCAGCGTCTAAAAGGATCCGGCTGGAAGGGCTGGCTCGCTGAGGGCTGAGTTGTGCAGCGCTACTCGCTCGTACACGTTTGAGTACCGAAAGCGCTCAACCAGCATGGTTACGAACGCGATTATCTCGGGAGCCCCAGGACGACTGTTGAGAGGTTATGGGAGGCCACGGGAGACCAACGAGGAGCGCAAAGAAGACAAGAGAATGTCTCCGGGTGCCGGGGACAGGTGCCTCACGAACGGTTCGAACGAGGGGAGGCAAACAACAATCTTAACAGCTTTAGCACGCTGCGCGGTGGAGCAAAGGACCGTCCCTTTCGGGTAAACAGATAGCGCCAGGAAATACATGCCGAGGCCCTGTAAGCACAAACGTTTTGTCAGCAGGTGCTGGGAAAACTTGCCGAAATGGCGGTCGACACTCAAAAGCGCCCGCGGAACAGTAAATGAGCAATACGAATCATATCTGTTAGGCGAAGACGTCTTGTTGCTTTGCTACATGCAAACGATCAACGAAGAGGAGGTCAATATGTCTTGTTTCAGGATTTGTGATCACCAGGAAGCTACAAAAGACGCTTATCGGGTACTTCCGAAACTCCGCTCTGGCTGGTCATGGCACCTAAACACCAAAACGTTTTATAAGTTACGCTACGAAGCAATCCTTTCCGGGAATGAGGCAGGACACGAGGCTGATATGTGGTCTCTCTTTTGGAAGAGTCCCCTCACTGAAGTCTTGTGTTATTGTGCTGGAGCTGGGCCGATGCACATAGCACACCTTCTCTATCTTTGTATTTTTTAACATGTATACGTGGAATACCTTTCTTTCTTCCCCAAACATCAAGCTGAAAGTTGACATCACTCTTCTTGGTTGATACTTCAAAGCTCCCTTTTCATTGAATAATCGACTTAGTGTGATCGCTTGGGAGCAGGGCGAGAACCAAGTACCGTGCTCTTAGTTAACAATATTGACATAGTTCTTCTTGTACTTGCCCTTGGCTTCTGCCATGCAATGATGAGCCAACTCGCAGGTTTTTTACTAGTTTATTTCTTAGCTCTAGGAAGTGGGTGTAGGTTGTCTCTAAGATTGTTTAGAGTGATTTGTCGAACAAGCTCGAATTGAGGGTAGCCATAGTACTACATACGTTCCGCCGAAAAGGCAATTCAAAAGAACTGAACCTCATGCTCACTTGCTGGACCTTTGTATGCAAACAACAGTGTCGGTAGGTGCCTATCCCACCTCGTTGGGCCTCTCCTGACACATTCGTTTCATCATCTGTTTGATGGTCCCATTGAATCTCTCCACTAATTCATTCGCCATCGTGTGGTAAGGTGTGGTTGATTGGCACCTCGAAGGCGTCGTCTTGAACTCTCGGTATTGGTTTTTCGATATTAGGAAAGAAATTATTGCAAGAGGTGCTTTGCCAACTCCGCCTTTCGGTACTGTCCGTTGGCACATGTCGCACCAGCTAACAAACCTCTTGATGTAACGTCTTTGTTCTTTGCCAGGAAGACAAACTCTGTCGCCCATGCCAACGTGTTCTTCCGACAGTGGTGCCAGACATGCCGCCATTGAATGCCATTTCCAGTGCGGTTGACCTCGTATCTCCTTGGGAGAACCAACTGCTCGATGCTTCTCCTGCTTGCAAATGTGGAAGCTCCGAATACGGAGGTTTTTCGTTATAGTAGCTTTGTATCACACACGGCATTTGTGCTCTTCGTTGCCTCCAAAATGCTGTCAAAGCACTTCTTCAGAACTGCGTCATTTTCTCTGCTTTTTTTGGCTAGCTCATCGTCTGTTGTCTCTAAACCCGTAACTTGTATCACGTTTATGGCGGTTATTTTTATGTTTTTTTTTGTTGCTCGTCACATCCCCGAGTTTGGAAAGAGCTGCAAGGGGTTCAATTTAGCTTAAACCTAGATGTCTCCAGTCCTGTCTCAATGACACAAAGAGATACTGACCGCAGAAGGTTGTATTTTTTTGTGTTGTCTAAAACGATGCAAGTTGTAGTCATAGACACAAAAATACCACCACCGCGAAAAAGCTTCCCACGCGCGCGCGCACTTGTTTATCTTTGGCGTTTTCCTCTCCTCTTTTCACCGATCGCTTACATTACATGAATTTCTGTTTTTAGCGAACATGTTTTTGAACATGTTTTTACCGCAATCGTGCAATGGACTACTACCATTCTTTTTGTAATATCGAAAATAAAAGTCCTCAGTTATGTCCGCCTCCTCGCTTTTTATCCTCCCTCGGAAAACAAGGAGGCGCTGCGGCGCCTAACCTATGCAGCACTGAAGATGATTGGTGCGTCGGGAAATCGGGCCGAAGTTCTCTTTTTAGTGCCCGACGACCTCTCAGACTTTAAAAAGTAAATATCATACTGTCGAAACAACGAAAAAATGAGTGTCTATGTACTGTAGCTTTGGTTGTAACTCCACCATGGCAGACCCTCACGTCGCTCACAAAGCCTAATGCGCGTTAGATTCGACCTCCCACCGTTTCAGAGACCTCGAGATCGTTGATAATGGCCCCAAAATGACTTCCGAACTCGGAACTGAAGCGTCGTCCGCTCGCAGTGATAGGTGCCACACAAGGAGGATAGTGGTACGCGGGCGTTCACGACACTTTCATGGTTGTTGCGATTCGGAGACGTAAGAAAACTCGGGTTGCAGGACAGCCATCACGAAGTGGTTTCCTCGTATCTTTCATCACGGAACAAAAGTATGTTAAAGTTGGGGCAAGCAAATCCACCATGTCTCCCAGTTGTTTCAGGCGTACCCCAGGGCAGTGTCTTTGGGTCCTCTTTTACACGTGATTTTTAATAACGGTCTGCTGCAGCCGAACATCTCCGTCCCAATCAGACCATTCGCCGACGATTGTCAGCGGTTTACAACTAAAAATTGAAACATCAGACGATCCAAATCGAATTAAACTGTAACTTAGAAAAATTAAGAAATGGTGTATGCGAATTGGCAAATGGTGCTAAACCCTGAAAAATCGGTCTTCATGTCTATTACGAGAAAAAAAATGTTTTGGCTTATAATTATTGCATTGCGGGCGCTGAGCTTGAGATAGTAAAATAACATAAATACTTAGGCCTAATATTTACTCCTGATCTAAAATGGAACACTCAAATTGATAACGTATGCATCAAAGCTAATAAAGCACTGTGGTGCCTTCAACGAAACCTCGCTATGGCAGCTCCGCAAATAAAAATGTTGGCTTATATGACACTGGTAAGACCCGTCATTGAGTATTCTAAAATTGTATGGGACTCATATACCGATACAAATTGCAATAAGCTGGAAAAAATTCAGTGACTCACATCCAGGTTTATCCTTTAATAAATATAGCCGTTCATTCCCCCACAAAACTATGTGAACTTGCCAATCTTCCTACATTTGAATCAAGAACGAAATATGAAAGGTGAAAGTTTCTTTTTCAGATTATTCATAATTTCGTAAAGATAAAGAATCTGAGTACCTTGAAATTTGCTCCACCGAATCCTCAAGACATCGTCATAGCATGTACATTCCTAATCCATCTGTTAATAATGATTGCTTTAAGTACAGTTTTTTCAAAGGCTATCAAAGATTTGAATATGTTACCTGATTCCGCTGTGTCATCTATGTCGCTAAATGTATTCCTGGAGCGTATCACTGATATTGTTGTATGTTGCTACAAATTAAAAGCCTATCGCTTGTGTACAGAAATGTTTCAAAACTACGAAGTGATCTGTTTCGTAAACTACCAGAAGTACGAAGCATCTCAATATACTTGTAATCATTGTGTATGCTTGCATGAAAGCGTACATGTTTGTTTGTTGTTGTTGTTTTTCCATCCCTGTAATAGCCCTGTGCAAGGGGCTGACAGTATCAATAAATGAATGAATGAATGAACTAATTCTTTGACGTCACTCTAATAAAGCGGAGAGCGCGGAAAGTTTAAAAACGGCTTTTGGAAATTGTTTCTTTACTTAAAAATACTGAGTTCTCCATTGTCGAATTTTGAGGGTAAAGTAAAGGCATCTTTTTCAATCGTTTCAGATAAAAAAATATATGATTTGGACCCGTCAGTGCCCCCTTAAGTTATGTCCGAGCTTACGATCAGTTGTTTATCATCTGTTGACAAATGTTCTGGTTCGTGCATGGCGGAACGTGAATGGTTCTTCATAGGTCGCATTCCCAGGATGGGTCTCTGTTGCTAGCGTCCTTCACCTATGGAATGTTGCCCAGCACAAGTTCACAGCAATGGGTTTCGAGTGTAATCCGCGTTCATCGCTCGTGCGAAAATTGGTGTGTTATCATGTTTCTCTCTCTCTAGAAAATACTTTACGCTGCGTTCTAACAAGTATGCAGGGCTCGAGTTTCTAGTCTAGCTTCTGGTGAAAACTAAGCTTTTGCTCGCAATTATGGTGTTGCAACTAGTGTCCCACAGAACTGTAACCTTCCGGTCTCCAATTCAACCTTCAACTACAGGGATATGTTCTCCACCAATAACATAGGTTCCAATCCTACGGCCGCATTCACAACTGGATTCCTGCCACCATTCCTAACGGTATAGTGGAGTTTGGTGGGTCCCCCTTGCCATTTCATCCGATTACTGTCAACAGGCATAGAAAATTGAGGCATATCGCTAGGCCTCATGATGCATCATTCAGCTTTACGTCCCAGCCTCCCACATTGCCAACACAAAGGCATTCTATGAGTATTTTTTTTAGCTCTGACAATTCTCTGCCTTTTGTCTCATCTTGTTACACAAGCAGCGTCGGAAAGTTCTCCTCACGTCCTTTTTTCAAATTTTGCCGGCCGTCTTCAGCTTGGTGTTTGGGTCACGTTCGTCCCCCTATCGGTGTTGCATACATTGGTAGAACTTGCGCCTATAAAAATACGTCAACCTTTCCTTCAAGATAGTTTAACGTGGAGCCGTCACTTTATTTCACATATATGGTCAATTCGTTAAAACATGTCATAATTAACTTCTCAATAGGCATCATATGTCATGGTGCCAGAAGTTTTTCGACTTCCGAAACTTACACCACCCATCAAAGTATCCAATCAACCTTGCCGGAAACTGTCGTTTGATTTCGTTGTCTCCCAGATTTGCACCGCAACATTTATTGCGATAATAATCCTTGGTATTTCAGAACATGTGCAGCAACGCCCGTTTCACCTTCGTGTAATTCATTGTGTCTGCTGGATTCATGCGATCGACGACGGTCAATGCTCATACTGTCAAACATAAACTTAAAGTGTTTGTCCACTTTTCTTGTGGCCACTCGAGCACTGTTGCCGCACGCTCAATGTTATACAGAAATGCACCGAGGTCATCGAACGCCTCGTTATATTGCGGAATAAGTTTATGAGGGCTCGCCCGGTTATTTCGCTCAGCTGAAATATTTTGTTTCCCCGCTTCTTGCTTCACGATGCTTTCTCTTCCTGGCCGGATTTCTGTAACTGTGAAATCTCGCGTTTTGTCTAGTCTGATGAACTCTGCCTGACATGCGCGTTCTAGCGCTGCATGTCCTTATTTGCATCCGCAAGCGCCTGCGTCTTTTCTTCTCCTGAATAATAATTGTCTGGATCAGCCCAGTTGTAGAGCTCTTCTTTAAAATACCCAAAATCTTTTGAAGACTTTATCAACTGTCAGTTTTTCCAATACCCGAACAATGGATACTATCTGCCGTCCATCAGTTAGTCATCACGTCTGGCTGCGCCGCCACTGGAGCACTGAATCCTCGACGAAGAATGGAAGGCACAATTGACACCGACACTTCTAGACAACGCACCTATAAAGCGGTGACGACCACCGGTGGCGCTCTGTGGACTTGGTGGCTGTGCTACAACACAGGCCACTAATCCGTTTGTCTTCGCCATGCAGGTTGGTAAACCGTATGGTCTTTTTGCTAAGAAATCTAGCAACTACTTTTTGGTGCAGCTGCCGAGCCCGCAGTGTTGCATTTCCGTCTGTGCTGAATGCGTTAATGTTTGTGCCATTTTTTACTGCTGCTCTCAGGCGACGTAGAGACAAACCCAGGGCCTGACGATGCCGTGCTTGTTGAACTGCAAAAACTGTCTGCCGGTCAGTCTAAATTACTTGCTGAGGTACATGGCCTCAAATTCCAACTGCAAACAACCGACAAAACAATGTCTGAACTCAGCAAGTGAATGGCCGAACTAGAAGGCCGTTATCAAACCCTTGCAACTGTGCGAACTGAACTAGAGGCAACCTGAGCCGACACCGCCCAGACGGCTCGCCAGGTCTGTGACCTGGAGGCCCGCTTGGACGATGCGGAGAATCGCTCCAGCCGAAAAAAACTTGATTTTTTATGGTCTTCCTGATCCCACTGCCTCAGAAACGTTTGCCCAGTCGGAACAAAGAGTCATTCGCCAATGTTTTGATCTCTTCAACGTCACTTGGACCCTAAAAGAAATAGAACGTACACATCGCCTCGGGCGTTATACAGCGAACCAGTGCCGCCCAATAATTGTAAAGTTCACCTTTTTGAAAACCAAAGAGTTCATCCTTTCAAATGGCCCAAAGTTGAAGGGCATAAATTACAGCATTGGCGAAGACTTCTCTCGTCCTGTTCGTAACGCTCGAAGGCACCTTGTTGCTTTTGCTAAAACCAAATCTGTCGAGTTTTCCTTCCACTACAAAACCCTGTTCATCGGTTCTAAACGCTATGTTTTTGATGAGGCAACAGAAACTGTAAAAGAAACAGCATTGCGATCACCCCGCTACCAGCGAGTGAAAGAACACCGTCAGACTACTGCCCGGACAAATCTTTCTTTTTCTGCAATCTTTACTAACATACGTAGTTCCCTTCAGAACCGCGAACTCGTGTCCAATCTTGTGTCATTGTCTGCCAGCAATCTACTGATATTAACTGAAACATGGCTGACTAATGACGTCACAGACTCTGAGGTGTTGCCTGATCTACCGAATTTTAACCTCTTTCGTAACGATCGTAAGGGCACTCGAGGGGAAGGCGTCCTTATTGCCGCTAGCCTACATTTGTCATGTTCTGTTCTCAACATTATGTCTGACCAAGAAATATTATGGCTTATCTGCCGAGTAGCTCCTCAAACGGTTCTACTCGGCGTATGCTATAGACACCCGCATAACAGTCCCGAGCTTCCCCTTAACCTCAATAACATCTAAAGTCAACTTACCGCAGAAAACCCCAACGCACATATCCTTCTTTATGGAGACTTTAACTACCCGGAAGCTGATTGGACTAGCTCATCAAATCTCACTGTGGGTAACGCAGAAACGAGGGAATTTATGGAAGTATGTCTCAACTTCAATCTCAGTTAATTGGTATCAGAACCAACACGCATATCAAACCAATCTGCAAACGTTTAGACCTAATAATAAACAAGTCAACCGGACAGCTTATCATCGATTACTTTCAACCGCGAAATCAGTGACCACAAAGTTATTCACGCTGTTTTCGAGTTTCTTCCGATAGCGCGCCAAACATACAAGAAAAGGATCCGTCTCTATGATAAAGGAAATTACGACGGCATGAATAATGAATGGACCACGTCTTTAAGATCGTTTCAGCCATCTTTTCTTGACTGATCCATCAACGGAAATTGGTTGATTTTCCAAAGGTAAAATAGAAGAACTGGTGAATAAATTCATTCCGAAAGTCAGTTCTCGCGCCAATTGCCAAAAACCATGGCTCACCAAAACCCTGAAAAGACTAGCAAATAAGAAAAAAAGACTATTCCGTTCAGCGAAGCAAGGAAAACCCCTTATGCGTGGGACAAATTCTACGCAGCTGAAGACGCGTATCTGTCTGCTATACAATGCGCTAAGCGCTCTTTGTTTCACACCGACCTACCTAATATCCGACTCAACAACCCCAGAAACTTCTGGCAAATTGTAAACCCTCAGCAGACGCACACTGTTTCGCTTAGAAAAAAAATAGGGTGAAGTTGCTAATGATCCGGTGTGCGCGAACATGTTTAACACTGCTTTTTCATCAGTTTTCACCAAAGAACCGTACACGTCATTTCCCAAGTACGTTACTAACAAAGTGACAGCAATGACCCCCGTCCCTTTTTTCGCAGATGGCATTTCTTCTTTAATCGAAAATATCAAACTGTCATCATCAGCCGGCGTAGATGAAATCACCCCTAAATCCCTAAAAAAAACTAAGTATGCGTACCAGCGTGATTTGTGCTTACTGTCCACTCAGTCCCTCACCAACGGCATCATTCCAGAGGACTGAAAAAGGTAAAGGTCGTTCCAATCTACAAATCAGGTAACAAAGATTCTCCACTAAATTACTGTCCCATCTCTTTAACGAGAGTGCCTTGCAAAATCATGGAACATGTCATCTACTGCAAAGTAATACATTTCCTAGACTCTATTGTTTTTTTCACCCGTCGCAACACGGGTTTCGCAAAGGCGTTTCTTGCAAAACCCAGCTTGGTATTTTCCTTTATGATCTGCATGCTAATCTTGATTCTTACCTACAGACTGACGTGATTTTCCTGGAGTTAGCAAAAGCATTCGATAAAGTACCGCATAAACATTTGCTTTTAAAACTTTCTCAGCTAAATTTAAACTCTGATATCTTACATTGGATTAAAGATTTCCTGAACAATCGCTCTCAGTCTGTTCTTGTTAACAACCAGTCCTCTCATTCACTTCCAGTTACATCAGGCGTCCCCCAAGGATCCGTTCTTGGTCCCCTCTTGTTCCTAATATACATTAACGACTTACTGCTTCATGTGTCTGGTCATATCCATACGTTTGCTGACGATTGTGTTATCTATCGCTCTGTGACTAACATTTCTGACCAACAATCTCTCCAAGATGACCTTAACCACGTACAAAAATGATGTGGCGACTGGCTTCTGAAGCTAAACATTGATAAATGCAAACTCGTGTCCTTTCATCGCCGCCGTAATCCCCTTCTCTTTCCTTGCGCTATCGCTAACATACCCATAGAAATCATAGAGTCGTATAAATACCTCGGAGTCATTCTCTGCAACGATCCATTCTGGCGCACACATGTTACTGATGTTATCTCATCTGCAAACAAACCATTGGGATTCTTAAAACGTCACCTCCATCACGCCCCCCAACATGTGAAATTACTCGCCTACAAATCACTTATGAGGTCAAAGCTGGAATATGCTTCCGCAATCTGGAGCCCACACCAAGTATATCTCATAAACGCACTTGAAGCAGTTCAAAATCGCGCTACTAGATTCATTCATTTATCGTATTCATATAACGTCAGCATATCCTCCCTGAAAGCAGAATCAGGCTTGCCTACCCTCTCTACCCGTCGTCGCATCACCACGCTTTCCTTGTTTCAGAAGATATATCATTCTCCGCTTGGTTCCATGCCTTACAGGATGCCGCCTGCACGCATTTCTCAACGCGCTGGTCATCCGCTCCAAGTGGCACGCCCACGCGCCCGTACTGTCACATTTTTTTGCTCATTTTTTCCCCGAGCACCCTCAGACTGGAACGGCCTTTCCTACAACATCGCTGCCGTCACCTGCACATCAACTTTAATGAATAACGTTGCACCTCATATCTCTCTCTAAATATTTATGGCACCCAAGAACTGATCACATGTGTACCCACCCCTTGTGTAATACCCCCAGATGTAATACCCTGATGTAATACCCACTTTATTACCTGTTTAAGGTAATAACGTGAAGTGAAGTGAAGCCATGTCAGTGCCCTTCCGCTCCCGGACAAGCGTAATCAAACAAAATTGGATAGGAATCCCTCTAGGCTCGACAAAATGTCGCGACTGGTGGCGAAAGGTAGAGCGAACAGACAAGCCAGACAGTTTTAAAAATCAAGAATTAAAAATATATTTTCGTAGAAAGAGAAAAAAAATGACAAACAGAGAATTAAAAATGGTAAATTCAGAGTTAGCAGCAGAGAGCAAGTCGCCTCCTCATCTAAGGGTTTCTTGCTGTTCCTCCTATGCAGTTTAAAGGACACCTCCGGGTATAGCACCTCTTGAGACCGCCTCTGTCCTACGTGGCGACCGGGCTCGTCGCGACCACTACTTTTGCACCATGACGTAAACGTAGTCAACGTAACCATCCGTCTCGGCTCGTTGTTAGAACTTGTTCTCTCGTTCTGTTGTACCCGCGTTCCTTGCACACCTTCCTCTTCTATTTTTTTCCTAACGTTATCATCGTTATCAAAGCATGTCAGCTCTGCATTGCGCAAAAAGAAATCTTGAAAGACGCTGATGGGCATTTCGAAAACACAATCGAGTTAATGGTTAATTATTATGTGTTTGAGCCTGCTGAATTCGAACATCACAACAATATAAGCCATGATAATCACTAAGCGTGAAACAAACTGAGGAAAACTGAAGCAATTGCTGCAGTGACATGCAATTCGCTAGTCACGCGTGACGCGCCGTTACGTCTTAAAAAGACAACTCTGATTCCTGCTTAATCCGTCGCTTCCGGAACTAGTCGGAAGCACCGAGGTTCCTGCTCTATGTGAATGGAATTCAGCTTGTAATTTATCAAAATCTTTTGATGAATCCCAAAACGTCATGTGTCCAGAGGACCCTCGACGTGACCATGTACACGTCCCAGCCGTTGGCAAAGAAAAATGACCCCCACGGAAATAGGGGCACGTACAAGAATCCGCTTGCGCAGAAGGGTACCAACGCAAAAATAGCCGGCTTCATACCTGCTGGAACGTACATACTGCTACATATTGTAACGTAAACCGCTGACTATATGGGAGTGCTTTTGACCCGACGCGTCATGCCGAACTAGTATGAGTTTCGCAAAACAGTCGTCAGAGGAAAAGTACTGTGCACACATAGGCCTTCATTCTTGGACAGCTCCTAGACATGTGACCATTCAGGCTGCATTGTTCATCAAGGTTAGAGGGCTACTTAGCCAAAGAATCTGTCCATATTAAGTGGCGCACGTTCTTTCCACAAGCCATCAGCCGCCTGTGTACGCGAGCACGCGCAACGAAAACGACGTCGAAGACCTCCCATTGGCGCTCAAGAGGACAGTGAGATGCATGGGCTTCAGGCCAAAGGAGAAGAAAGACAGGCTTTTCATCAGTACAAGTGAAAGCTACATGCTTGTTAGACCAATTAATCGCTTATTTTTTACACCAGACACCGCTGTGTAGATGAAAAACTTGTCTTTATTCTCATTTGACCCGAAGCCAACACCTTTAACTGTCATTTTATCCGCGAATGGAGATTTTTGACGTCATTTTTGTCGCGTGTGCTCGCGCACACCGGCGGCTCCTGGCTCCTGGAAAGAACGTCCACCAGTTATTATGGACACTAAATTTCTTGGTTCAGTATATCTTTAAGGGGCGATTGAAGGGGTAATATAACCGACTTTGGGCAGTGAAATGTCTTTTTTTCATATGAGACGGGTGAGAAGACAAGGTCGCCGTTCTGCCACCGCAATGTCCTTGCGTGTTGAAACCTCAGAGTTGCCCCCTTCCCTTCCCACAACTTAGACTACGAGAGTAGCTGCACAGAAAGGCTATCCGTTTGGTAGTGATACCCCCGCTGCGTTTTTATTTGTTTGCCCCCAATTTTTATGTAATTGCAGTCTTAGAAAAACTGGGGAAGTATGTTCGTTAGCCCTCGATTTGATGCCCAATTTGTGAAAGCTTCTGTAGCCTCTACATTCACATACTTCTCTTAAGATTTGTTGACAACATTAGACCACCACCTGCAATATCATCGTCCGATCGCATTTCTACGACCCGAAGAACCATACCATGACATAGCACAACCTTATACAAAAACACTGCGTAACTTGTTGAAAAAACTCTATTCAAAACAGCCTCTCAAGGAGTGCGCCAGAAATGGCACACCAAAAGCCATCATCGGCCTGGCGGTCAATAATGACCGGTCCTTCACTGTAAATGCCACCCGTCTCTGTAATGATCCGGTAGAAAATCCCGACAATCGCCGTTGTCGTTATTTATTTTCAATGTCGATGACTGGTTGTTATCGTGTGACGCTACGAATGAAAGAACGGCACATGCAGTGGACAAGCCATATTTTTTGTGGGAAATCTTAAGTCAATATTACATGAAGGTAAATATAAAAGTATGCAATGCATATTGCATCGTCAATACATTCTATTGAGAATTTCGATTTAAGAAAAATTAAAACATATATCATTGCCAGAATCCATCCCTGCAGACTTTGAAGAGGAAAGGAACTTGATGGGATTCAATGCAGGGCGCTGGTCAGAGTGTTCTGAAAGCGACAGAGGCCGCGCCTAAATTCCGGTGAAAAGATTCAAAGGTCACATCGCTACCAGTTTTTAGTAGGCTTTTATTCCTCTCAAAATTTGAAATATTCATTTATCTTTTATTCTCAGTAACTGTGAGTTTTATTTTATGCTTGTCAATAATGAATATCGTAATAAGATGCAACTTCATTATTCATCGTCTTTAAAAAAAATATTCGATTAATTCGGTTCAATTGCTTTCTAAATATAACATTTTAAAAAAGCCTTCCGACTTTTTATATTTACTGTTTAAAAACAGATATTTCTTAATAAAACTCTAACTTACGAATCTTTCTTTCCGTCAAAATTTTGTTGGGTTATTTTGTATATATTAAACTTGAGTTTGTTTGGAGACAACAGTGGTGCCTTCTAAAACAAAGAGGTGCGCAGGTACAACACTTGGGTCGGGTTGCTAAGGGTAGCATCTTAGCTGAGACTGTGTGAGGAAAAGCGCTGCAGAAACCAGCGCAAAAAACGGTGTGGCACGTGAAGACAAGTCTCGAGCGCTCGCGCGCCCCATGCTTGGGAGGTCTTCATTTCACACAGGCTAAGCTAGAAAGCTGTTTCTAGCAAGCCACCCCTCGGCTGGCTTGCTAGAACAGCTTATCAGCTGGCACTGGATGAACAAATGCTCTGCAATATCTGGGGCGCGCGAGCGTCTTGAGACGCGGTTTGAGTCCCGCTCAGCTCGTGCTCTAGCTTTGTCTGAGCTTTTTCCCTCCGGACTCAGCTCAGACGCTATTTCTAGCAAGTCGGCCAAGGAGTTTACTGTTGTTTTTGTTCAGTAGAACTGTCAATAACTCGAAACTCAAAGGACCTGGATTAAAATATTGATAGTAATTAAAAACTCTAATAAAACAGGTGGATGGTTAATCCATCAATAGCTTAGCCCTACTCTTGCAAAATCACAGGGTCGCTCAACCCGTCTAGCCTTAAGGAAATGCTAAATACAAATTCTCCACTTAACGTCACACCAATAATTCTACGTTGCATTTAAAAAACATGTTTTAAGACTTAACGCATTTTCGGAACAGATATGTGTACTTAATTCATTAGCGCCTAGTGTACTTTCAGGAGTACTGGCACTCAAAACTATCTAGCGGGCCAACGAAAACATTCAAGGAAATGACAAGTGCGGGAGCCTGACACCAGAGTGACGCGCTACAATAAAAAAATACGCTGCTCTCCCCCAGCAACTCCGATAAGCTTTCCGAAGCACACCAAAATCGCATAGTTCGGAATTCGGGCATATTTTCAGGTAAGCTTGTTTCTTTTGTCATATAGTTTTCAATTTGCGTTCAACGTTGCTGATTTGTACATAAATTGTCTGTCTATATTATATAGTTGAACATAGTAATAAACGTTTACAAAATATTTCGTTTCTTAATGTAAGTAGCTAATAAAGCTGTACTTTGTGTAGTACACTTGGCGCCTGGGCGTAAAAGTGAGTTGTGATTGCAGGTTTCCAGCAATGGAGCCTTCCTTCTTCTTTGGCGGCAAACCATTTTGTCGGTTGAGCGAGGCTGTGGCACGCTGTTGAATCGATCACTACGAATGCCAGTCGAAGTATAGACATCCTCGTCATACCTCCAGAGCCGTCTGTAGAGACAGATGAAGAAGAGGCGGATGACGATGCCACTAAAATTATACGCACCAATGACGTCTGTGGTGAGTAATGTTTTGCTTGCCTTTTCCTTACAGTGTTACATCAAAATATAACGTAGACAGAATTTCTTAACAATATTTTTTTTAACCTAAATTTAGAAAACTTGGAACTGCACGTGGACGACTCAGACGACAGCTCATTTGATGAGCACCCCCCCAGCGACCCTCCAAAAAGAGTAGACGTATGGACGACAACCAGAAATGGGCGAAGACAGATTCCGATTACACCGTTTGGACTGCACCAACAGAGGGGCTGATTAGCGCGCAAGAAGAGTAAAATCAAAGTTTTGTCACTTCTCTCCAGTTGATATTGTTTCAACAATTTTAAATCAGGAAATCCTGCTGCATATTGTAAGAGAAAGTGGCACGTATGCTAAGCAGAACAGTAAGCACGGGTTTACACTGACCACAGGAGACTTGCAGAACTTCATTGGAATACTTCTGCTCAGTGGCTATCATCAAGCTGCCAAGCCAACGCCAGTACTGGAGTCTTGACGAAGATTTAGGTGTAGTTTGTGTAAGCCAGTGCATGACGCGGAACCGATTTCTTCAAATCAAGCGCTTTTTTGCATTTAGCTGATAATGACAATGTTGGCAGATCAACTGACAAAATGTTCAAAGTGAGACCGCTGATGGAACTGTTAAACAAAAAGTTCATGCAGCATGGCATCTTTCATCGTCTGTTTTCAGTTGACAAATCAATGGTCAAATACTTTGTCCGTCACTCCTGCAAGCAATTTATTCGAGGGAAACCTATCCGTTTTGGGTACAAAAACTGGATGCTTTGCAGCGCCGACGGATACTCTATTGCGTTTGACACATACTGCGGCAAGTCAGCTTGTCACCCAAGAAGGGCCCCTTGGCACACGGTTAGTTCTCTCAATGCTCAGTGGCCTGATGATGCCGTCCGACCATGTCGTCTTCTTTGACAACGTCTTCACGAGCCATGAATTATTGACTAATTTGAGCAAGAAGGGAATACGCGCAACCGGAA